>PVIY010049491.1:0-16706 GCA_004026745.1 Myrmecophaga tridactyla | reverse complement strand
GACGTGATGTCATAGGACAGGGCTTCAGCAGAGTGACGTGATGTCATAGGACGGGCCTTCAGCAGAGTGACGTGATGTCATAGGACGGGGCTTCAGCAGAGTGACGTCATGTCATAGGACTGGCCTTCAGCAGAGTGACGTGATGTCATAGGACGGGCCTTCAGCAGAGTGACGTCATGTCATAGGACGGGGCTTCAGCAGAGTGACGTCATGTCATAGGACGGGCTTCAGCAGAGTGACGTGATGTCATAGGGTGGGACTTCAGCAGAGTAACATGATGTCATAGGACGGGGCTTCAGCAGACCTTCCTCCAGCCAGTGCCAAGGGGAAGCTGAGAAGGAATACATTTTCATAGGCTGTCCATTGACATCCACCTGGACATTGGTTGCACAGGGGTTTCAGGTTAATTTTATTCTTCATTGATTTTCTCACTGCTCAATCTTCTTTTTAGCAGTAAATCATGTAAAACCTACTTTTCTTTCCTGCACGCTGGATTTTTGCAGAGGCTCGCAATTAAAACACCAGTTTGCAGCACTATGATTCCAGAGTGAAACCCACTCATTTTTATGCATAGCCTCCACGCAACCCCCTACCTTAGCTGTGAATTCATTCACAGTAGACAGTTTATAAAGTTGAATGAGGAGGTATAAAATATAGAATAGGAGCAAGTACTGCTCAGGAATAAGGAGGAAAGAATGTTTTGACTAAGCAGAGACTAACAACCCTTCAAAATAAACCCCAATAAATTATAATAAACCTAAATTAAAGTGACTTATTATCAAATACTTCAAGCACAGAGAAAACACATGAAACCACCATTCAGATTCAATAGCATTAATTTTTTGCCATATTTGGTTCACATTTTTTTTAAAGAAAAATTTTCCAGATACCAACTATCCCATTCCATACTTCTTACCTCTTCTCAGAAATAACTACTACCATGAGGTTCCTATCATTCAAATGAAATGTCATTCTTAAAATGCAAACATGGTTATACATTATACAGATATCCCTTTTTAGTTTATGGTCTATTGGAGTGGCTGGAGGGAAGTTCCTGAAAGTGTTGCGCTGTGTTCCAGTGGCCTTCATTCTTGAAGATGATTGAACGAAGGTATAACTTTCACAATGCGACTGTGTGATAGTGGAAACCTTGGGTCTGATGCTCCTTTCATCCCGGTGTTCTAGTTTGCTAGCTGCCAGAATGCAACACACCAGAGACGGATTGGCCTTTAATAAAAGGGGATTTATTTTGTTAGTTCTTCAGAGGAAAGGCAGCTAGCTTTCAACTGAGGTTCTTTCTTATGTGGGAAGGCACAGGATGATCTCTGCTGGCCTTCCCTCCAGGCCTCTGGGTTCCAACATCTTTCCCTGGGGTGATTCCTTTCTGCATCTCCAAAGGTCTGAGCTGAGCTGCGAGTGCTGAGATGAGGTATGCTGAGCTGCTTGGGCTGTGCTACATTGTGCTCTCTCATTTAAGCACCAGCCAATGAAGTCAAACGTCATTCATTGCAGCAGGCACGCCTCCAAGCCGACTGCAGATGTAATCAGGCAGATGAGGGTCACGATGGCTCATGTCCACAGCAACAGAACTAGGTGCCTTCACCTGGCCAAGTTCACAACCGGATCTAACTACCAAACCAGGGTATGGATAGATGAGTAAAAAAAAAGATAAAAATAAATAATAACGGGGACAGAGGGTAAATTAAATTGGGTAGATGGAAATACTAGTGGTCAATGAGAGGGAGGGGTAGGGTGTGTGGTATGTGAAAGGTTTTAAGATATGAGGTATTTGAGAGAAAGGAAAGTAGACGAAATGATTTTAAGTGAGCGTGCTTTATTGGCTGCGCTCCTGGGCAGAGCTCACCGAACTCAAGATGGAGTGAGGTGAGCCCGTGCACGGGCTTTGGCGAGTGCACTTTCTAGGGGCAGGGGTCAGCTGATGGCATGAAAGGGCGGCACATTAAACAAAGGGTTATTGTGCTCATGGGTTGAGCAGCGGGTGATCAGATGTCCGTTGAGCAATGAGTGAGCTGATGTTTGCTGCGTAAAGACCTTGGTTGTAACAGTTCACCTCCCGTTCCGAAGTGATGTCATGATTCCAGCCATAGAGCCCTCCCTTATTCCCCCGACCTAACAGTATGTATGTGTTTTTTCTTTTTTCTTTTCTTTTTTTGACATGAACAGGCTCCGGAAATCGAACCCGGGTCTCCAGCATGGCAAACGAGAATTTTGCCACTGTGCCACTGTTGTACCACCCTCTTTTTCCTTTTTATTTCTTTTTCTGGAGTGATGTAAATGTTCTAAAAAATGATCATGGTGATGAATACACAACTATGTGATGATATTGTGAGCCCCTGATTGTACACCATGTTTGGAATGTATGTGTGTGAAGATTTCTCAATTGAAAAGAAATTGAAACATGGACTTTTTCACAATTCTCATTAGCAAACTGTTAGTTTGCTAGCTGACATAATATGATGCACTAGAACTGGAATGGCTTTTACAAAAGGACAGTTTATTAAGTTGCGAGTTTACAGTTCTAAGGCCATGAAAATGTCCAAATTTAGGCATCTAGGGAAAGATACCTTAACTCCAAAGAAAGGGCCGATGAAGTTCAGGGTTTCTTTCTCAGCTGGGAGGGCACATGGAGATGTCTGCTAGCTTTCTCTCCAGACTTCTTCAGTGTGTCTCCAAAGGTCTCTGGTTGTGTAGGTTCTGTTGGCTCTAGTGGCTCTAAAGTTTTTTCCAAAATGGTTCCCTCTCTAAGGAGTTTAGTAAGCAACCCCATTGTGAATGGGTGGAGACACATCTCCATGGAAATTGTCTAATCAGAAGTTACCACCCACAATTGGATGGATCATATCTCCGTGGAGACAATCAGAAAGGTCTCACCCAGCAATACCAAATGAAGATTAAAGGACATGGCTTTTCTGGGGTACCTAATAGCTTCAAACTGGCACACAAACCTTATAAGTTACAAAAAATACCAGATATAAGGTATTAGTAACAATATGATTATAACTTAGAGAAAATAAGTCTCACTATAGACAGGATGTCCGAAGGATCAACCCAAGAACAACTTGGAGGAGGTGATGGTTTTGACAGAGGCTAATTTGTGAACCTCATGGAGAGTAGTGGATTTGGCTCAATGCTGAAGCATGCAGGTGACCCATTTCTCATTTCTCCAAGGGTGAAGAGTGGGAAGACAATAGGGTAACTTGAGACCAAGAGACAAATATCCAGTTTTCTCTGATCACAATACAGAATACAGATTTAGCTGCTAAAGCGGACTGTATTAAGTACCACCCTACAGAACCCCAAGCATTGTGCTAATAATTATTTCATTTGCCCGTTCGTTCATTCTTCCATCCATGCAAAACTTTTTTGGGGGACTTCTTCATTATGTCAGGCACTGAGCTAGGCATTAGTGTATAAAGGTGAATGTGGTGGTTTCAAACTGTAGGCACCCCAGAAAATACATTCTTTAATCCATTCCCAAGGGTGTGAACCCATTGTAAATAGAGCCTTTTGATGAGACTACTTTGGACAAGGTGTGGCCCACCTCAATCAGGATAGGTCTTAATCCTACTGCCAGAGTCTTTTATAAGTGGAATGAAATTCAGATAAAAAGAGAGAAAGTCTTGGAAGCAAGATTCTTAAACAGAACCGGAAAGGGAAGGAAGAGACCAAGAGATCCTGCTATGTGACAGAGGAGCCAAGGATCACCAGCAGTCAGCCCCAGAATGCCACAGTCTTTGGGGAAAATGCATCACACTGATGATGCCTTGATTTGGACAATTTCCAAGCCCCAGTAACGTGAGTGAATAAATTCTCATTGTATAAGCCAAGCCATTTCACAGTATTTGCTTAAGCAGCCTTGTAACCTAAAACAGCGACACAGAATTCTTCCTCTTTTAAAGCGTCTATCTTAATTTAAATTTCTACCTTTCTACCTTCTTCAACTGGGTAGTATCTTTTTCTTGGTCCAACTATCAGTAGTTAGAACACATTCTACTGAAGGTGTCTATCACTCTCTGAAGTTAGACGCCAGGTAGGATAGATTTAGAGAATAATGGTTCTATGATTTCCACTTAGATTTCAGTTTTTAAATGGACATCATAGATCAATTCTTGCTACTTTTTTTCACTTGTTACATTGTATCTTTGAATTCAAACTTTCTAACTAAAGGCATTATTCAGTTTGCCTATGAAAGGTATTGCAGGGTTAGAATTTATGGTTCAAATTGAGAATTGCCCTCATAGATATTAACATACTACCAGTTTGATTGAAACTTTGATCTCATTGGCCAAGTTGCTTTCAGCTCATGTAATCAGTTTATCCTTGTATGTCTTTGGTAATCTCCAGACAAGTTATTAAGCATCATTTACAATCAGAAATGAAAATAGAACATCATTTCCCCTCTTTCCTCCTGGATGTCTCCTTAACTCTAAGTGCTTACTTGAAGAACAGCTGCTTGGCTGTCAACTGGGATATTTGCCTCAAGAAAAGCTTCATAGGGTTTCCTCTGCCCTCAGAGAAAGCCCTTTTCTAATTGAAAGGGGATTTCAGAAAATAAAGACATAGCTGAGTTTGGGCAGCCATTCCCTTCAAGCAAACATACTTAACTCTACGGAGAAAAGTGGCTGAATCGCAGACATAAATCTAATTTTCCTGGGGTCCTCCTACCACAAAATGAAGAGGCCCATTATCTTCCCCTTTCTTGCCAAAGCAAGCAAAGGATCAACTTTCATGCTATTTTCTTAAATAAAATCAGAAGCCACCGGGGACTCTTTCTTTAAGAACTTCCACTTGAATTGCTGTCTGTAGTCCTCAGTCACAGGAGCTATTCGCCTTATGAAACCTGGACAAATGGGGTCCATCAAATAAGTGAGAAAGTAGCCAGCATGATGTAGTGTGGTGCATGGCACCCTGGAACAAGCCACAGAGCTTCAAGCCAGCAATAACTGTCTTAGCTGGGGCCTGAGGGACCAAGTGGGAGTCAGGGGAAGGCTGCCTGCCGGGAAGTACCCAGGTGGCCAGTTTGGAGGGGTGTGAAGGGCTTTGCCTGGGTCTGTCTGCTGTCCCAGTGGCCTCCATGTCTGGACTCTCCCTGCTGAGGGTCTGCTCTCCATGATGGTTTCAAAGCTTGGAGGGGAGATGAACGATTTTCCTTTGGGATAGTCAAGGCACTGGGTGACTTGGCCACCGAGGAAGTGCAGAGCGGGTGGGGATGAAGTGGGTTGGAGGGGCCGATGAGGGTCAGGACCCAGGACCCAGGAGGACCAAGATAGGGCAGAGGGCGAGGCCAGGTCTACTCCTCACCATACCCTAAGGATCGCTTTGGCACTTACTGCCATAGTTAGGTGGAGATTTTTGAACTTCATGTTGAGGAGATAAAGGAAATGACAGACTTGTCACTACCCATCACGCACTGAGCATTTCCAAGCCTGCAACCCACCCTGTCCGTCTACTGCCCCACACCTGTTGATTTGACAGTGGTCTAAGCAGCGTGCGTGGCAGTGCGGCCATGCCTTCATCCTGCACCATGAGGATTCCATGTTAGGGTAGAGAATGCTGTGACCAATGAGGGGTGCCTTCTTTGTTTCATTGAGAAGACAAAGAAGGTTTTAGCCATGTACTATTTCTCTCCAGAACAATTATGCAGAGTGAGGCCTTACTTAAATCCCTCAAATGAGCCAATCTTCTCCCCTGCCCCACCACTTATCGAGGTTTGTAAGTAAGAGCCCCTGGGAATCTAGAGATACCAGCATACGCTCCACAGGGCTGCCCTAGAGAGCTTGCATAACCTGGGAGCTCCTGGAAATGGACATTTTCCCCTCCCTTTCCTCCCAGGACTCTCTGCAGCATCTTGCCCAGGAAGCAATGGTTTGACAAGATCTTCAAAGGATTCTCATGGGAGCTAAAAACGTCCTTGAGCGAGACTTATCCTATTCTCAGGTGGGCAGCATTTAGCAAGTAAGCCGACTCAAGACTAGGCTGAAATTTTGAAAAGGTACTTTTAACTTCTGATTTGTTCTTCATCAGTGACGCAGTCCTCCAGAGTTCTAGCCCAGAGCTCCGCTGTTTACTGGGGCTTCTCCTTCCTGTCAGGTTCTGAATTCCAATTTTTCTCTTGATGTCAGAAAGTGAAAATCTGTACTCTGATTTTCTGTGACTTCCTGCTTGGCTTCTGGTTCTTTATAGCTTAAGAATTTGGCAAATGCCTCCAAGAGAAAATGCAGCGTATCTAATTTTCATCACTGCACTTCTCTTCTCTCCGGGATCTGAATCCTCAGATCCTGGCTACTCTGTCCAACCAGCCCATCTCTCCTCTCCTTATTTGGGCTGCAGCCTGTGGGATGTTCGTCAGCTTTCTCGGTTTCTCTGCTCTTTATCCCACAGTGGATTCAAAGTCTCTGGTTCCAGGCTCCAAACTGGGACCTTCCCAAGGTGAAAGGTGGCTCTCAGGAAATGAGCTCGACTCCCGTGGTCCCTTCTCTTTTCTCCTCTTTTCTCTTCTGGATACTGATCCACAAATCCTGGTCACCTCAGTCAATCTCCAGCATCTTCTGTTAGAGTTTTTGGTTGTTATTTGTTTTGCTTTATTCTTTTGTTTGTTTGTTTATATATTTTATCTGGCTTCTCTCTTTGTTCTTTGCAGAATAATTGGTTTGGTGCAAGCTGCTCCATCTTAGCCAGAAGTAAAAGTCTGACACATGCTTTGGAAAATAACACTCAACATGTCTTTGCCTATTTCTACATCAATTACCTAAAGGAAATATTAGTTCCTTGCCTTAATCTTCCTATGCTATTTATAGAGCAGTCAAGTAAATTTGTTATGGGTTTGGCTAACACCAGAAAAAATGGGAGGAAATTGTTACCTTGAGATGAGTGTTAGGAATACTGAGATTTGGGGGGAAATAATAGCCTGATAATAGCCCCAAATCAGCGTCCACAAGTGCTTGGTGCAGGCACCAGTGGCTCTCATTATAAAGACTGCATGTTTGCTCTAATCTTATTTCAATAGAATAGGGTTTTTTCAACTTCCCTTGGGGGAATATATTTCAACAAGAGAGTTGGTATTTAATCTGGATGTGTTTGAGTTCTGATTTGCACCTAGTCTAGCACCCAAAAATCCTGTCATCTATTTTTCATCTTTGGTGTTTTGAATTCTTACATTTCCCTTCAGCCTTTATCAACGCCAATTAGCGGTAGTTAAACTTCCTGATGTGGAGTTGTGTAATGCTTTCTGTTTTATTTTTGTTATCCAGATTCCTCTCCCCTGAGATGGACATGGTGCTAGTCAACTCTACTTTGTGGAGTGTCGCACACTTTCGCCCAAGGTTGTGGGCAGAAATTTGCTTCTTCTTCCTCACAATTCTATGACTGTTCATTAAGTGGAGACTGAGGTTCCTGGGTCAGAAACCTGGAAGCCAGACCCCCAATGGGCCGCTTCTTCTCTGTTTCCAATGAGTCCAAGATGTAACCTACTTTCTCACAAGCTGCTGCTTTTATGTTTGGGAACATCGGCAGGTACATCGTCCATGATTCTTCTGAGCCTGTCAACATGAGTCCACATTCTTTTCTCATCTACAACAGCTGAAGAGTGAGTACACCATATAGTTATACAGTGATGAGTAGCAATGAGTGAAATGACCTGAAGTTTTCTCCTTGGCAAAACAGCACAGCTCCTGCTGAAGCACAAAGCTTGTTGGATGGAACTGGAACCTGAGTCAGTTTCCCGCAGCTGTGGTTAATCCCGGGGCAGCTGAAGCAACAGGCGCTTATTATCAATGCTTAGCTACATCCACCCAGCACTGGAGTGATCCACAAGGAAATTCCAAAAATGTGGCACCTGCACAGTAAACCGGGGTATGGTAGGGAAACATAGGAAAACATCTCGCAGACCCTGAGGCACTTCCAGGGCCCAGCGCAGGGGGTGGAAAACAGCCTGCCCATTAGTTCAGAGGCTTGATAGGCTAACTTACAACCTTCAGTTTGAATGTCTAAACAGCCAACCCCAGTAGCTCATTTACAATCCTTAATCTACATGTTTACAAACCAATCATGATATACCAATATCTCAAACCCCACCTCCCTTAGTTTGATCTAATAAAAACCCATGTGCCAAACAGCCCTGCGTGCCTCTCCCTTGACCATGCCCACAGCCAACCGTTCAAGTATGTACTTTATTTCTCTTCAATAAACTTTTGTCATTTGCTTTTATATTCTTATCTCATCCTTCAATTCCTCCTTGCAATGAGATGTCAAGTGTGGAACGGGGCTCCAGCAAGAGGGGAGCTCTGGCAACATCTTTCTTGGTGAGCCAGTCAGGAGCTTTACAGGATAAGCAAAAACCCCTCGCTATCCTGACTGGAGAAAGCCAAGCCTTTGCGAGCCATTTTGTCTTGAAATGAGCAAGCAAAACCTCTTAATTTCCATCCACTCACAGAGCTGCTCTCAGGACTGGCAACTTACTTTTCCTCTCTGGGTCCTTCCAGCCATCCTGGAGCTGGTTGTAACCCCTTGACCTTGGGATTTGGCAAGCACTCCTGCTAGGGAGCTCTAACACTTGGGGAGCTTAAAAGGAGCCTGTGCTGCCAGGATTGGGGCTGCAGGAGGGTTGTTTTTGTCATCATGGCAGTTTCTCTGATCCTCTCACTGAGCGAATATGTCCACACTGCTGTCACCCACTTAGGTTTAAGACCCAGGGGATGGCAAGAAATGGGCTTATTGGCTGTGAGCTGAACCCCAGTTCTGATGGGGAGCCAGAGGAGCAGGAGCTGCAGGAGGTGAGGACGTACTTGCTTCCCAGACCCTCAGCCTGAAGTGGGCCTCACGCCCTGGACCCAAGTCCATGACCCTTGATGCCAGGCATCCTGTTGCCTAATCTTCAGCAGACTTTATTTCTTCTCACCCATTGTCAGGGGCTCAAGGGCCCCTGGTACCTTAGTACCAGATACCTTAGGTCCCTTCATTAGTGATGACCTTGGGTTCCTTCATTAGTGACATATTTTATCACCTGTTAAGAGTCCAGCATGCTTATGGGCCATTATTGTTCTTGGTGTTAGATTTCTGGGGGTGGTGTGCAAGCAAGTACTGAGCTTGCAGATATGACGTGGTTACCATTTCTAACAAGGAAAAGGCTGGGTGCTCTGGCTTTAGCCCGAGGCTCTTCAACCACCCACCCTGTTTTCACACATGGCCTCTGCCATAAGCTCTCACCCTTAGTGCCCTGAAATGACAGAAAAAAACAATCTGGTTCCAGAAAATTTGAAGGCAAATGGAGGTGCCTGGTGGCCTGCCCAGAATTCTGATGTGGGAAGCAATAAAGCAGATCCAATCTTTACATCAGGCATTTGAAGAGTCCTGGTCATTTCTCAGATTGGCTGAAGGCTTTAATGTCAATACTAAAGGGTTTAAATGGCAAGTTTTACCCACGTTGGAGCAGAAACTGAAGCAGGATCTAAAAGTCCTTAAGAATGCTGGGCCCACCCCTTCTCTCCGTTAGATCCAGGCCTCTGAGACCACCTTGAGACCACTGTCTGCAGGCTACTCTGCATCAGGCTCTTTTCTGATGCCAGGGGATAAAGCCTCATCCAAAGGCCAGAGTCATAACATCGCCTTGAAAATAAAGAGTTGAATGATTGCTGGGAAAATACACCAAGGAGACAGAAGGGAGAGAACAAATGAATCCAGGGCCTGGAGAACAAGTGCCTTGTGCCTGTGGCTGCAGCCCTAGGTCACGCCAGGAGCTGCAGAAGTACTCCACCGGCAATTATGAAGGTGCTGGAGGGACTGGAAATGATGGAGCGCCAAGAGGTGAGAAACCAGAGGGAATGAAGGCAAGTGAGTCAGGTGACTAGAACTTCAGCAGTAAAGCAGCGCAGAGGGGGCAACAATTCTTTGACAGTGATGGGAACATCCTACACAGAATTTGAGCTAAGGCCTAATGTGGAGTTGCCATATGAAACACGGGGCTGCCTGTTACGAAATTGAGATGATCTTCCCACCATAGAACTAAAAAGGAACAAGCTATTTTCTACTGCAATACTGTCTGGCCACAGTATTGCCTGGAGGACAGCCAACCTTGGCCCATGAATGGAACAGTCAGCCATACTCCTATCTTGCAATTAGTTCTATTTTGTAAGAAAGAGGGAAAGTGGCAAGAAATTCCATATGTACAGCCTTTCATGGCCTTATATCAGGACAAACCCATGAAGGGCTCTTGCAAATTCTGTTATACTCAGGAGGGCCCTTCTCATGGAAAGAGACAGATATTTTAGACGACCCTATTTTCAGTAAGCCTCCCCACTATGATGCTCTACCAGAAACAAAGTGCCTCCAGATGCTCCTAGAGTGGAGACCCAGCCCCTCAGCACCTTCTTTGCCTCCACCCTACCCTAGCCCAGCAGGTCACACTTGCAGTGGGGCCTTATAGCCCCCCATGGAGACAAAAGGGAAAGAAGACAGGATGGCATCTTTCCTGTTCAGGATTAGCAAAGGAAGACACAGGAACCATCTGCATTCATGTTCTTTTTCCTATGTCTGCTCTGGTACAGTGTATATAACAGGGAGGTTCTCAGATCTCTCAAAATTTATGGAAGAATTTAAAAACCTGGTATTAGCCTTTGAATTCACCTGGGGAGACGTGCAAGCCATTCTTTCCTCTTCTTGCACTCCAGAGGAGAAACGTCAAATTTGGCTTGATGCCCAGGGCCATGCAGACCAAGCTGTGGCCAGCAGCCTGTCTAATATGAGTAGGTAGTGGTTCCAAGTGTTGATCCAAACAGGAACTATCAGTGGGGCCAGGCAGACTTACAAAAGCCAGGGCCACATGATGACGTGTTAGGGGGAGTGAAAAAGTATACCATCACAGAGTATAACTCAGGAGAAAAGGAGGGTCTGGCTGTGTTCTAGGGGAAGTTAGTGGAAGAGATTTTGCTGGGCAGTTGTTTCATTGGCCCGTCTGCCCCTGATGTTTGGAGAAGGCTGCAGGAGCTCTCTGTGGGCCCACAAACTCCCACTAATGACCTTCTAGGAACTGTGTTTTCCGTCTTTAACAATCAGGAGAAGGCTGCAGTGGGGGAGAAGACAATGAGAAGAAGGCAAGCAGAACAGAGAACAGACCAGCTTATTGCAGTTGCTGTTAAAGTTGCTGTCCCCCAAATGTCATCCACATATTGGCTCCAAGCCTCAGGGCTTTGCTTCAACTGTGAATCAGAAGGTCACTGGCAGAGAGAGTGCCAGAAACCTCGAGATGACTCTCAACCTCAGACCCAGCAGGTCCCTGGCCCAGGTGCCACTCACATGAGCATTGGACCCAGGGACTGCACTATCTCCTGAAGTGGTGGGGCCAGCAGCCCCCAGAGCTCTGCTCATGGCACGGGAAGAAGTCACGTGCTGACTTCACATCTGACCATCAGCCTAGAGGATCCTCAGGTGATACTTGGTATGGCAGGTGATATTATTATTTTTTTTATTAATACTAGAGCCACTCTGTCCCAAACTGCTGCTCTAAGCCTACTTCCACTCAGACTTGCCTAGCTGTGGAAGTTGATAGTAAAGCTAAAATTTAGGATCTTCACTATCCCTCTCCTTTGTAAGCTTGGAGACATTCTAGTGTCCCATCAATTTCTCATTGTCCCTGAATGTCCCACCCCCCTTCCAGGGAGGGACCTTCTTTACTCCCTGAAAGCTACCTTAAGACTAGTAAACCTCGTTAGTGCTTACCCCCTTGTTTTCCCTGAGGCCCCTACCAAATGAAGTCCTCTTGGCATCCTTAAGGAAATCCTTAAACAAGCAGACTGGTCCAAATGGGATGAAGGCATTCCAGGGGAAGCCCACTGAGCAGCCCCGACTGCGTTCAAGTCAAGTTTGAAGTGACCTTTCCCCACCGACAGCAACATCCCTTTAAATAGGAAGGTGAAAAGCCTCCAGCCAATTAGTAAATATTCTTTAAAAACAAACACCTAATCCTGTGTCCTAATTCTAAGTCCTGGATTTTAAGAACAATTTTTGTATCCCTCTTCACCCTGACTCTCAATACCTATTTGCTTTTAAATGGCAAAGACTTAAGGACAAAATTCCTGTTCAGCTCACTTAGACAGTGTTGCCCCAAGGGTTTCAAAATAGTCCCCATATCTTTAAGAAGGCCTTAGCAGCAGACCTCACTGACCGCCGACCAGCTCAAAGCGCAGTCTTGCAAGGCGTGGAATTTGTAAACTAACATATTCCTAATAAATGTGAATTTCTAATAAAAAAGTGAATTTTGTTTGTTGTCGTTGTTACTAATTGAGTAGATATAGAAAGTCACAGAATGATTAAGAAAGTGAATTTTGTAGCCATCAGTGACAACAAGCTATGGATGGATACAGAAAGTTGTAGAACGTGTAAGAAGTGAATTCTGTGGTCCATTGCTTAATTCAAGCCCTAGATGGGTGCTCTAGTTTGCTAGCTGCTGGACTGTGATATACTAGAAATGGAACAACTTTTAAAAAGGGGAATTTATTAAGCTGTAAGCTTACAGTTCTAACTCTGTGAAATTGTCCAAATTAAAGCAAGTCTATAAAAATGTCCAAATTAAGGCACCAACAAGAGATTGCCTTCACTCAAGAGAGGCCAATGAAGTTCAGGCTTTCTCTCTGTTAGAGAGAGAGGCCATATCTGAGCAACAGTTAAACTATTCTTAATGAAAGTTATAGGAAAGTTTTTCTTAACCATCTGAGTACTTTGTCTAAGAGATAAAAATTTTACATCAAATAATATACTTGTTGATGTATATGTTGATCATATTGTCTTTTATTTCAGAAGACAAATCTCACTTTTAAAGGAAAACTATTGCATAGGATTTGTTCTCTTACCTTGTAAAAATGGATGCTAAAATAATTTAACATATTAAATATTACAATTTCTATCTTTCTGTTAAGCTAAATTTGCCGTATATTTTTAAATTATATAAAATCCCTAAAGACTTAGCAATATTCTCACTGTCCATATTGTATGTGATACTGACTGTGTGATGTTGAGAGCTGTGCATCACGGAAGCAGCCAGATTTACTCGTCAGCTCCACTGCTTTACTCTGGTTCCCCTCAAAGTACACATGGTTAGCTACAAGTTAGAACTTCATCTTAAACAGAAGGGGACTTTAAAAATGGAGCACAAGGTAAGTATATAAATCATGCTCTACTTCTTGATTGGCACAGCCCTGGTAGATGTGCAGAGGTGAAGCAGGGAAAAGCTTTTGCTGTGGTTTGTAATTGATGGCCCCAATAGGGAACAACTGCCAAATGGTTTTGTTTCTAAAAGTAGATTCATTAAAAAATACTTATAACAAAATTAACCTTAAATTGTAAACTCTTACAGTAGTAATTCTAAAATGCTTTGCTTTTTGTAAAACTTAGTAGTTCCCTGAAACTTTAAGTATCTGTGTGACACCTGAAACTCAAAGTTAAAGTTCTCTGGCCCTGTAAGTCAGCATTACCTCATACAGCCATATGTGAATGATGCTAATCTAATTAGGACTAAAGTAAATCAAAATACAGAGTAAAAAACAATACTATCTGTAATCTTAAGTTCTAACTCCTGTGCAAAGCCAAAAAATAAACATAAAAAGAGCAATCCTCATCCTAATATTCCTATATACTTTAGCACTGGGAGCTGGTTTGAAAATATCAGCTCATCATAATCTTTATCTTGAATTTAGTCTTCTCCAGAACCAGACAGGGTCCCTAGCCACAATGGTACTTTAAAATAAGCATGCCTCAGACTTGCTCACAGCAGCCCAGGGAGGAATTTGCCCATTAAAAAGGAATGCTGTTTTTTTTGTAAACCATTTAGGCTATCTCCAACAAAACATCAAAGATCTAATACATCAATCAGAACATCTCCATGAAAATGCACAAACAAACTGGAAACAGCTTTTTGTCCCTTCCCCAATCTGCTTTCTTGGGTTCTTCCCTTTCTGGGGCCTCTAATTTCTCTGCTCACCCTTTCTTTATTTGGACCATGACTCTTTAACATTTTTGTCCAATTTGTCTCTACCAGCTTACAAGCCATTCATAATAAACTCATGCCAACTTGCAGATGCCCCCCCCATGACACTAAACAAGGGTCTCCCCTTCCTAGCACATCTAGAGTAGCCAGAGAGTTCTACACTCTATAAGGCAGGGACTACAAACTCTAATCAGCATGAAGAAGTTCCAGAAGAAAGATTGTTACCCCTCGACCACACCTTACGAATAAAGGTGTAGAACTCTCAGTGGGGAGGTGAGGCAGGTTATACATAGGGAAACACCTCGCAGACCCTGAGACGTCTCTGGGACCTGGTGCAGAGTGAGGAAACAGCATATCTGGTTAATTCAGAGGCTTGAGAGGCCAATTTACAACCCTTAATTTGAATGTCTAAACAACTAACCCCAGTAGCTCACTTACAATCCTTAATTTACATGTTTACAAACCAATCACAATGCACCAGTATCTCAAACCCCGCCTCCCTTAGTTTGATCTAATAAAAACCCATGTGCCAAACCACCCTGCATATCTCTCCCTTGAGCACTCCCACACCCACCCCTTGAGCCTGTACTTTTTTCTCTTCAAAAACTTTTCTCACATTTTCATGCCTGCTGGTGTCATCCTTGAATTCCTTCTTGTGATGAGATGTCAAGTCTGGAACGGGGCTCTGGTGACAGGGGTCTCTGGCAGTAATCTGCAAGGAAATTCTAAAAACGTGGTGTCTGCACAGCAAACCAGGACACTGATACTGAGCTTGGAGTACATAAGAAGGACCACAAGGAGGGCAGATGAAGGGGAGAAATCAAAGCAATGATGCTTCTGCGGCCACTTCTGTAGGGACCGCGCTGGCTATGACTGGGTGTGTGAAGAATGTAGGCTGAGGCACAAGCTGCAGAAGAGGGGATGGTTGAGAGCTAACTAGGTTAAAAAACAGTCAGCCAGATTGCTCTGTATGAACCCAGGACTTCTTAGAGGAAAGGTTTTAGGGGTCAGCCATGAAACTAAAGGGTAGGGAATTGATAGGTGCCAGCTCAGTAACCCAACAACACTGCTCCCCTTAGACTGGTAGAAAAGATGAGCTGCAACCCTCCACATGGGTACCACCAGTCCTACTAGGGGGCCCTCCCCTTCTTGGGCCTTCAGGGGTCCCAGCCCAAAAATGCAAATACTGACCACTGGAAGCCACGTCTTGAAACCAGGAAGAGGTTTCTTGGTTTCTTTTTTGTCCTTCCCAGAGAAGGCGGCTAGTGGTCCTCTCTTTGTGGGGCTGTCGGGAGCCCAGGCTTGGGGGATGGGCATGGACTCAAGGTCAATCACTAGACCCATCAAAGGCATGTCCATTTGTTTGGCTCCTACTGCTGTCCCCAGGGAACTGGGGAAGAAGGGGTGAAACCAGCACACCCTGACCAAGGATAGGGAGGAATCCCCAAGGGTGGGCAAATTGTTTAAATGTTCTGAGCCTCAGTTTCTTTATCTAATAAAATAGATCTAATGACCTTTAATTAAGGGATTAAATGAGAGAGTGAATGGCAGGAGCATGGCACAAGATTGTCACTTACTAAATGGCAGCACCTACCCTTAACTCTGTTTCACAAATTAAAGAAAAAGTTAGTCATAAGATGGAAATTGGCACCAGTTTTCAAGACCGTGTTCAAAGGGGTAGTGAAGGAAATTCATTTTTCTAGATTTGGAGAGAAAGCACCTTTACTTTGAAACTTGCTTTCAATGCTCTTGACCGAATCTGGTGAAGTGTCATTGTATGCGCGAAGCCTTCTGCCACCTGCAGCGTTGGCGAGCCAGCCCTGCCCAGCCCCCCACTGCCACCATTGGGGTTCAGGGGCCTGGGGGCCAAGTTCTTGAGCCTCAGCAGTGAGCTGAGGAAACCAAATGAGCTCAGCGCTTTCAGGCATCCTTCTGTCTTTATTCCCAGAAAAGGGAATGAATCTCTGCGCAAGGGCGCTCCACAAAGGCTGAGAGTTTGCCTGGAAAATGCACTCAGGGCAAAGCACAGCAGCCCGTCTCCTTCCCAAAGGGGGTGACGCATGCTCCTGGGGAACCTGGGTAACTTTGGCCTTTTACATTTTTCAATTCTTTCTTTTTAAAAAGTTCTTTTGTTGAATCTCTTCCAGAATGGCAGCGAGTCCAGTTTGGAAAGGAGGCAACCTCGTTGTTTCTTTCACAGTTGCCATAACAGTAGTCGGTTGCGAGGGAGAGGATTGATGATTTCTAGGCTAAGTGGCTCCCAGGAGATGAGGGTCTTCAATTGTCTGTACCCTCTTTCCAGCGGAATCTTCTCACTGTTGTCTTAGCAGATGAACCCCAATTTAGTGCCTTAACACAGCAGGAACATAAGATCTCACAGTCCTGGGGTTGGTCATCCAAGGTGGGCTCCGGGCTGAGCGGCTGGCCCGGCATGGGGGGGTCTTGCTGGGGGCTGGGGGAGAACCTGTTTCCCTACCGTGTCCTGCATCTCGGGGCCACCCACATCCGGCGGCTCATGGCTCTTCGGGGTCCCTATTACTTCATCCTCTCCAACCACAGAGTTTCCACTTTGAAGAATTCCTGAGATGACATCAGGCCCGACAAGATAATCAAGGACAGTCTCCTGCCCCAAGATCTTACCTAAATCACACCTGTCAAGCCCCTTTGCCATGTTAGGGAATAGAGTCACCAGTCCCTGATTAGAACGTGG
>PVIY010049490.1:0-16705 GCA_004026745.1 Myrmecophaga tridactyla | reverse complement strand
AAAAGCCATGTCCTTTAATCCTCCTTCAATATTGCAGGGTGGAATCTTTTTTATTGTTTCCATGGAGATATGACCCACCCAACTGTGGGTGGTAACTTTTGATTAGAGTATTTCCATGGAGACGTGTCTCTACCCATTCAAGGTGGGGTTGCTTACTGGAGCCCTTTAAGAGGGAATCATTTTGGAAAAAGCTTTAGAGCCACCAGGACCAACAGAGCTAACAGAACGGACAGAGCCCTGGGGAAGTCACTGAAGAAGCCTGGAGAGAAAGCCAGCCATGTTGCCATGTGCTTTTCCAGCTGAGAGAGAAACCCTGAACATCACTGGCCTTCTTGAACCAAAGTATCTTTCCCTGGATGCCTTAATTTGGACATTTTTATAGCCTTGCCTTAATTGGGACATTTTCATGGCCTTAGAACTGTAAACTTGCAACTTAATAAATTCCTCTTTTTAAAATCCATTCCATTTCAGGTATATCCCATTCTGGCAGCTTACAAACTAATATAATGCACTATCCAAAATATAAATTTTGTACCAAATAAACATCTCTTCATTTTGTCTCACACAGAACTTGAAGTTTTAAAATGTAGACCATTTCATAGGATGGGTCTTAATTCTATGACTGGAGTCCTTTACAAGTAGAATGAAATTCAGACTGAGAGAAAGCCAGAGGGAACAGCCTGAAGGTATACATCAACAGTATGTGGAAGAGAAGGGAGAGACTAGAAGACACTGGCATATGCCTTGCCATGTGACAGGCTAAGGACCAAAGATAACCAGCAGCCAGCCCCAGAATGCCACAGTCTTTGGGGAGAAAGCACTATCTTGATGATGCTTTAATTTGGACCTTTACCTAACTTCAAAACTGTGAGTGAATAAGTTCCCATTTTTTAACCTAACCGATTTCATAGTATTTTCTTGAGCAGGCAAAGAAGCTAACACACATGCACACACACAGACACACACACATATCCTGTCAGTTCTGTTTCTCTTAAGAACTCTGACAATACAGATTTTGATATCATGACTGGTAATTGAGAAACAGAATCTTAAGGATGAGATTTTCAAAATGGTTCTGGGATTTTGGGAATTGGAATGCTAATATGATTATAGAGAAAGCCACTAATGGCTAATATGATTATAAAGAGAGCCACGAATTAGCAATTAGAGACACATAAATTGTCACCATTAGATACTGTTACTCCAATGCTTATAAAAGACAAAGGTCTGGGTTACAGTGTATTTGACAAAAAGTTTTGTGGAGTTAAGAAGTGTAGTGATATTGGCTGAGGTTCCTAAAATGTGCTGGATACAGTTATTAAAGAAAGGGATGAGTGCACCTTTTCAAATTCCCAGCTCAAGGGCTGTATGAAGAACATGAAAGTTTCTGTGTGTGTGTGTACTAAAAGAAGTGCTTATTTCTTGTAGTCATGGATTTGAGATTACTGAAAACCAGTGCAAGTGACTGAATTACATTGTAAATGGAATTCATCACCTTTGTGGGGTGTCCACTTTTAAGTGAGGGCATTAACTGGGAAAGAATGGCATGGGACTGTGACAATTGGGAAGGGGTTCATATGGCTAGCAATGATGATGGTGGAGAGAGCGAAACCCTAAATTCTGCTGACTATTCTTTGACAGACACACTTGTGATTGTCTACCCTTAAGATCTAGGCTGCCCTTGGAAATCAGCCATTCAAGAGATCAACCCTATTGTTTCTGAAAAGGCTGTAGGCCCTCCACTGAGGAAATAGCCTCACATATCCATCTGAAAAGATTAACCCTGTTTTTGTTTTTATTTTTTTAACTTTTTAAAAACATAACAACATACAAATACAAACATTCTTACCAAATGATCATTCCATTCTTGGTATATAATCAATAATTCACAATATCATCACATAGTTGGATTAACCCTGTTTTGCCAGATCAGATCGTAATGGAATATTTTGAGGTAGTTGTCCTACAGGAACACTGCTGATTCCTCTCACAATCCACTCCTATTACCCCTCTTTACTTCCAGACCTGTAACTACCCTGAGGTCCCAAGAAGCCCCAAAAGGTAAGTTACATAGCATGATCCATGAGAAGATATGCTAAACTCCAAAAGAACTGCATGATTTTTTTGTCTAAGTGTTGCACTTTAAAAATATATATTTTTATTAATAAAACAACATACGAACACACAAACATTCTTAACATACAAACATGGTATACAATCACTGGCTCACATATCATCACATATTTGTGTATTCATCACCATAATCTTTTTTTTTTACATTCTGCATGATTTTTATAATTTTTATAGATAGAAATCAGGGGAATATGTGTAGGAATAGATATTGTGTGTGATAAATGGGGAAGGCTCAAAAAGCTGCATCAGGATATATTTATTGATATGGGCCCACTTAGCAGAGAGTCAGGATTCATTGTTACAGCTCCAGGAGTTAGAAAGGGCTCTAACAATTTGTTAGAGCAGTTGGCTGAAGCATGGGCCAAAAGTGGCCTACATTACCTGAAATCAATTTGCCAGAGCTGCCCTGGTATAAGGTAGATGGAAGGATGCAAAAGCTGAGAGAGATTGGTTAGAAAGGATTCATCAGTGACATCTGCTCACCCACCCCAGGAATGTCTAGAGACACACCTTCCACCAAGACTGTAAGGAGTAAATTTATGAGACCAGCTCCATCATCCTTAAAGATTTCCGTGGTTGCTAAAGGTCAGATATTACTGTAGGAACACCTACCACCAAACTTAGAGCCTTTGATATAATCAGATCCCAGGTTGGCAGGAGCTAAGTAGCCACACACAATCATCAAACACAACGTAGATGCGGCTACCATAGTAGATAGCAGAGTTACAGAAGTAATCAGAATAGTTTGACTTGCAGAGACATATGGCATTGGCTAGTGGATCATGGGTACCTAGAAGTGAAATAGATGGTCAGTCCATTAAATTCTTTTTAATCTGTATAAGCAGAAGATTCCTAGGTCAAGTGAAAAGGAATCTAACTTGATCACAAAAAACGAGTCACAGCCCCTCAATCAATTCAAGCCAATTTACATGCTTAGAACAACTTAAATGGAGGGAAGGATGGGTCCCATTAGGGAAGATTCCTGCTACACAGCCAAAAATTTATACCATTAATCTTCCTTCATTCTAGCAGACACTATGGTGCTGGAAATGTCATGGGCAAATAGAGATGCTGTTGGAGCCTTTGGCAGGCCACTATGGGAGAATCACATCATATAGACCTTTAGGATTTTGGAGCAAAGCACTGCCACCCTCTGCAGATAACTACTCTTCTTTTATGTTTGTTTGTTGGTTGGTTTGTTTGTTTAAGGTGCATGGTCCAGGAATCGAACCCAGGTCTCCTGCACGGAAGGCAAACATTCTACCACTGAACCACCCGTGTACCCAACTACTCTTTTTTTGAGAAACAACTTATGGCCTGCTGTTAAGCTTTACCAGAGACGGAGTGCTTAACCATGGGCCACCAAGTTACCATGCTTTAACAAACAGATGGAAAACTTTTAATTATCATGTTTGACGTGTGAGTGCAAATGACACACTAAAGGTTATTCTTTCTGAGATGGACTATGAATTCCCTTGTTTATTTACTTACAGATTTGGGGACATATATACAAATAAGATCCAATTACAATAATTCTACAAAGCAAAGCCATAATCCTTCAAGTTGTTATCCTGATCCAGACCTTTGTCAGTCATTATAAATCCTGTACAATAATAACCCTGCACAATCAATGCTCTATCTGGTTAAGAAACACTCTCGGTTTAAAAAGCACTTGAATACTGTCCTGCCGGCACCCTGTGGCAGTGGTAGGGTGGTGGGTAGGATGCAGATGGGTCGGCGGTCCCCTGAATTGCACTGTGCACAGCCACTTGTATGACCCTTATCTTTCACTCACCTCATCTCTTCCTGCATAAAACATCCAAATCACCTTTTCTTCTAGGGGTTTCCCAAACCCTCAAATTGCAAAATAAAATAAATTCTTCACACATCCATTCACTCACTGTGAACAGGGTTCTGGAGATTTAAAGGTTTAGGAGCAAGGTCCCTGCTAGATTGCAATACTGATTCTCAGTATTTGGATATTGCCTTACACTGCGCTGTTTTTATATCTTTAAATATTTATAATTTTGTTAGTGTAATACTGATATTTTGATATTTTAAAAATCAGAAATCTGAATCGTTTACTTCTTGAGATATACCCAAGAGAGTTAGACTCTGACTTTTTATTTTCAAAAATGTGATGCTTACAAAAAAGTTGAAAGGGCAATAAAATGTATCCCTATGTATCTGTCTTCCAGATTCACCAGGAGATAGTAATATATATATATATTTTTTTGGTTTCTGTGTTCAGTGTGTTTTATTGTATGCTGATTAAGTGAACAATCACCATTGACATATATGATGACTTTTTTTTAAAGGTTTTCACAATCACACAGTCACATGATATTAATATTTTGCCACATAATTTTTCTCTCTCTGTTTACAGGTAAATACATACGCTTTTTTCTCAGCCATTTGAAAATAAATTGCAGATACTATGACACTTGAGTTCTATATATGTCAATATGTATCACCTAAATATATTTATCACTAAAAATAACCACATTACTATAATCATTAAATCCAGGAAATTAAAATGGATATAATGAATATCTAATATATAGCCTATATTAAAATTTCTCCAATTACCCCAATCTGTCCTCTATAGCTACTTGGCTTTTGACTGTTCAGTTGTTTAAAACAGGGTCTAGTTAGGAATATCACATTGCATTTGATTCTTATGTTTCTTTATAGTCTCCTTTAGTCCAGAAGAGTCCCATTTTGCTTTGTTGTTTAGTCTTTTACAGGAATGATATAAGTTTGAAGAGTCTAGGCCAGACATCTTGCAAAATATCCTACAATCTGGATTTTCCTGATTATTTCCTTCTGATTTATTTCAGGTTAAATTTTTTTCAAGGATATTTCATGGGTGAGATTGTGTACTTGCCACGGCATCCTATCAGGATTGAATTTGTTGTGTACTTCAGAAAAGCCAAGTTCTTTCATCCTCATTCAATATTGCTGGGTGGGAGCTTTTTGATTGTTTCCATGGTGATGTGAGCCACCAATTGTAGGTGGGACCTTTCGAATAGGTGGTTTCCATGGAGATGCATCTCTACCCATTCAAGGTGGGGTTGCTTACTGGGGTTCTTTAAGTGGGAACCATTTTGGAAAAAGCTAGAGACCTTTGGAAATGAAGAAGGAAAACACCCCCAGGGGAGTTTCATGAAACAAGAAGCCGGGAGAGAAAGCTAGCAGACGTTGTCATGTGCCCTTCCAGCTGAGAGAGAAAACCTGAACTTCATCGGCCTTTCTTGAGTGAAGGTAACTTCTTCTTGGTACCTTAATTTGGACATTTTCATAGCCTTGCCTTAATTTGGACATTTTCATGGCCTTAAAACTGTAAACTTGCAACTTAATAAATTCCCCTTTTTAAAAGCCATTCTGTTTCTGGTATAGCACAGTCCACCAGCTTGCAAACTAAAGCAAGGAGGTATATGATGTCAGTTGTGTCCTTCATTTGTGATGCTAAATGTAATCACTTGGATGAGGTGGTATCTGACAAGCATATCTTTTCTCTCACTGGACAACAAATCTTTCACTCACTGGACTTGGCATCCATTGAATATCCGTGCTTTAATTAATTATTACATTGATGTCTCCAAAATGGTGATATTTTCCCCTACCTTTATCAGCCAGAATTTTTATATAGAGATAAATTTTTCCCTACTTGTTTCTTTTTTATTACTAGGGACTCATGGTTTATTTTTCTATTAAAGTGTTATAATCCATTACAGTTATTTTCTTTAATGCTCAAATTCTTTCAGATTTGGCCCGTGGGAGCCCCTTTAAGTTGGCTCCTGTGTCTTTTAGCTGCCCCCATTGTTCTTTGAGCGCTTCCTTGTTTTATGGCACAAAGTGTTCAATTCTCATCTTGTGCTTTCTCTGACTCAGAGCTGGAATCAGCCATTTCTCTAAGGAGCCCTAATTCCTTCTAGTAGGGGATTGTATTTAGAAACCAAGATCTGGGTATCTAGGTGGATTAATTTCTGTGAAAATGTCACTATCTTGGGGAATTTTAGACACATATTTACATCTATACTTTATCTATCTATCTATCCATCTAATCTATCAATCATTATCTGTCATCTTTCTATCTTTCTATGTATGTATGTATCTATCAAAAGCCATGCATTTACAGTGATTTTTCCATTCAAATCCAATACCACAACATTCTTTCTAGTTTCATTTCATTTTCGTACTGGATATTCTATATTTGCATTTGCATTTATTTCTCCACCAGTGAGAAAGTTGATTCGCATACTTTACATGTTTACGTATTTAATAAGTACCACCAAATATAAACCATCTCCCAAAGCTGCCACTGCTCTGTTCCTAGTGAGATGCCTTCCCCAGGCCCTCCAGCCTCCAGACCTCCAGCCTCGCTGGCCCCTCCTGGAAGCCTTTCTTACCTTCTGTGGGGCCTTCACAGCTGGGGCTGGGTCACAGCCTGCACGGACCCCATCCTCACCCCGTCTGGCTCCAACACCCATACCCAGCTACCTCGCCAGCTTCACCTGGATGATCCTCTCATCTTTCTTGGGCTTTGACACTCCAAGCTGGGCCGCCCTTCTGTAGGGACACCACTTTCACCCTCCTAGCTCTATCTCCCACCCGCATGGATGCTTTTTCCATATGCATCTTGGGCTCCAATGTCCCGTGTCTGTGCACACCCTGCCAGGGCTCTGACTCTCCACTCTGGTTAGGGCAGAATTTGTTAAACTTCAGTGAACATAAGAATCTCTTGGTGAACTTATTAGAAATGTAGATTCCCAGGTGTCCCAGAAATTCTGATTCAATTGCTTTGAAATGAGACATTCAAAGCTATGTGCTCAACACGAACCCCAGGTGATTCTAACCCAATTGGTCTGAGTGGCAATTTAATAAATACTGTTTCATCTGGAATTATTGGATCAATGGATGAGCATGTTTAATATTTTGATATATATTGAGTATCCAGAGCTGTCTATCTGGAAAGTTGTACCAATTTACAGTCCCATCAGTAGTACATAGCACTATGCAAAGCCTTTGATACAGTCCTCTTGGACTTTCATGCTGTCACATAAAAAAAGATACTTCATGAATGCTGATGGGTAGATGGAGAGTGGGTCCTACTCCCTCTGGGCCTAACTTTCCTTATATATATAAAAATCAGGATCTTGGACTAAATCAATGTTTCCCAGTCTTGCCTGATGATGTGCATTACCTGGAACTCTTGTTAAAATTTCAGATTCACACGTTTGGTTCAATATATTGCATTGGAATCTCCAGCAGAAAGGAGTGGGAATCTGTGTGTTTAGCAAACATCCTGGGCATCTCTTGATTAAGTTCCACATAATTCCTTTGATTAAGTGAGATTTGTAAATATTGCCCTGATTGATTCTGAATGCTCTCTCCATTTCTATAATATTTTTATTTACTTTATTTACTTATGAGCCAAAAGCCATGAACTTTAAACAGGAAAGTACAAACTGCATACAGAGCAGCTGCTACACTGCTCAGATGAGACATACATGATTTATAGATTCAGAACATATTTTTTATCTTTTTCAAGGCTAAATATTTCAGATATTTTTTGCATTTTTAAAGAAACTGACACTGCAAGATTTAAAATATTCCTAAACTGCCAAGGTTACGTACTAATACTTCTGTGCTTCTTTCTCTCCGGAAACATTAAAGTGATGGAATGCTACCTAATAAAATAAAAACTTCAGACTCAAAGAAAGATAACACTTCAAGTAAAAAAAAAAAAAAATTCATG
This sequence comes from Myrmecophaga tridactyla, assembly GCA_004026745.1. Lineage (NCBI taxonomy): Eukaryota > Metazoa > Chordata > Mammalia > Pilosa > Myrmecophagidae > Myrmecophaga > Myrmecophaga tridactyla. The sequence goes on along the minus strand of PVIY010049490.1, from coordinate 8,811 downwards.
TTTCTCAGTGAAAAGGAATAAGTTCAGTAGAAAACATAACAATGATAAAAGAAATTGAAAGTAGAGTCTATGACAATGCACTAAAGAAATGATGTATAATTTAGAGAAGTTATGGTTAGAGGGTTTACCACAGAGGAATGCATTGATTCATAGAGAGTAAACATTAAACTGTGGAAGGTTTTCCATACTGAAATGATTTTGCTTTGTGTATTATATTGATTTATGAATTGTATTTATTTACAAATACTGTTAAAGTTTAAAGTCATCACGTTACTGTTGGCTACTGAATATTTTAGTCAAATAAATCTTCTAGTATGGACTTTTTAAAAGAAAAAGCTAGCAATTATTGAACACTTACATGTGCCAGGCACTGTGCAAAGTGATTGATTTGGAGTAACTCATTTAATTATTCTATCAACCTTATGGTATATGTGCTATCATGACTTCTGTTTTAGAGGTGGGGAAACTGAAGCATGGAGAGTGTAAATCATTTATCCAAAGTCACCCACTTAGTGACTGAAGAAGCCGGGACTCAAACCCAAGGAGACTGACTCCAGAGCCTGCATTCTTAGCCACGTGACAGCAGAGTAGTGGTTAATGTGGACAGTTTTTAAGAGGAGTACATTACCTCTCAACACTCTGTCTCCATTTAACATCGAGTGATTATTACTAGTAAAGGTTTTTAGAGACTTAAGCCAGGTCTGTCAGAGAAAGAAGTTACAAATAAGCAAAGGGGAAGTCCAGAATGAGTGCTGTGGTACTGGGTTAGAGATGGAGGCATCAGTGTATACAGGTATTTAGTCTTATGTGACACCCCAGTAGCAAGGAGAATCCCCAGCACCCAGATCTTAGTTTATAAATCCCATTCTCCAATAAAAGGAAATCAGGACTACTTCAAGAAATACTGATTCCAGTGATAGAGCAGGAAAAACACAAGATGAATCTGGAGTTTCTTGTGCTATAAAGTAAGGAAGTGCTAAAAAAAAGAAAAAAAAAGTGGGACTACAGCAATGTGAAACTGCAGCTAATGTGAAAAAACCTACATTGGCCAAAGCTGGAACAATTTAAGTAACAAAATAAATAACACACATTGGGTTATAACCCCAGACTGAGAAGTTGTCACACATCAAGTGAAAAAAGGAAATAAGACAACTAAATGTTATCTGGATTGGGTTCTGGAAAAGAAAAAGAAACATGCAATCTGAATTAAGACTAGAGTTTAGCTAATAGTAATATAGCAATGTTAGTTTCTTGGATTTAACATATGTACCATGGTCTTAAAGATGTTAACCTTAGGGAAAATGAGGTGAAAGATGTATGTGAGCTGTCTGTACTATCTTTACAACTTTTCTGTAAATCTAAAATTATTCCAAAGTGAAAACTTTATTTAAAAAAAATAGCTCAGGTAGATCTAAGACAACTTCTTTTCTGCAGGTCAAATACTGTACTGGAACAGAAAATCAGATGACACAATGTAAATGTACAAAGAAAATCACTGGCTTTCAGTGCAGATGGGGTGGCCTACCCCTAGGAGAGAAGGCTGGACCATTTGCCATTTGGAGATTTCTTCCAGATATATGACCCTGACATGATAAAATTTAGATTTAATTCAATTCATGCAATGTTGGCTAGTGACCTGTAAACGCCAAGAAATATATGTCACATGGACTATTTTGAAATATTGCATATTTAGTATGTTACAACCTTTATTACATTATACAATCAAACATCATAAGATACAAGTATGAACAAAAATAACAAGGATTTATAATAACACAGACAAAAGTGATAGTAATTCTAAATAATTTTTCTTGCTTTTCCAATTTATGTGGATTGATAATGCCTTTCAAAATCCAATATTCTTGAATAGCTATTTTGTGGAAGACCCTGTGCAGTAAGTTTGGTGAACTGGGAATAGCCACGGGTTAAATACTCAAAAAATATAATTTGAAAGACCAAATGCACTAAATGTTTTAAGATATAAAAATGAGGTACATGACAAAATTTATAATTTGACTAATGCATTTCCTAATATAACTTATGTGGACAGTTTAATTGAACACCATAAGTACAGGGAACCTTGAGTAAGGCATGAGTTTTGGTAGGTTTGTCCAGAGTGATGCCCTGATAAATCCCAGGGTGATTTGAACAGTAAATAAAAAAGTGTTTGCAAAGTCCCTTGGGGGAATGGCGAGAAAAGAGGAAAATTCAACTTCTCCATGTGGAGAATTCCTGATATTCTCAAAAGCAGTGGGGACAACCAAAGCAATAGATCAAGCCCTCATTCTTGGGGTTTGTTCATATGAAACTTATCCCCACAAAGGATAGGCTAAGTCTACTTGAAATTAGGCCTAAAAATCACCCCCAGAGAACCTCTTTTGTTGCTCAGATGTGGTCTCTCTCTCAGCCAACACAACATGCAAACTCACTGCCCTCCCCCTCTCTACATGGGACATGACTCCCAGGGGTGTGGACCTTCCTGGCAATGTGGGACAGAAATCCTAAAATGAGCTGAGACTCAGCATGAAGGGATTGAGAAAACCTTCTTGACCAAAAGGGGGAAGAGTGAAATGAGACAAAATAAAGTGTCAATGGCTGAGAGATATCAAACAGAGTCAACAGGTTATCCTAGAGGTTATTCTTACACATGAAATATATATCACTTTGTTAGTCAAGATGTAATGGAAAGGCTGGAGGGAACTGCCTGAAAATGTACAGCTGTGTTCCAGTAGCCATGTTTCCTGGAGATGACTGTATAATGCTTTCACAATGTGACTGTATGAGTGTGAAAACCTTGTGTCTGATGCTCCTTTTATCTGCAGTATGGACAGATGAGTAAAACATGGATTAAAAATAAATAAATAATAGGGGGAACAAATGTTAAAATAAATTTAGTAAATTGAAGTGCTAGTGAACAATGAAAGGGAATGATAAGGGGTATAGAAAAAAAATAGGGGAAACAAAGACTAAAATATATTGGGTAGATGGAAATGCTAGCAGTCAATGAGAGGGAGGGATAAGGAGTATGGTATGTATGAGTTTCTTTCTTTTTTTTTTATTCCTTTTTCTGAATTGATGCAAATGCTCTAAGAAATGATCATGGTGATGAATATACAACTATGTGATGATATTGTGAGTTATTGATTATATACCAAGAATGGAATGATCATATGGTAAGAATGTTAGTGTTTGTATGTTGTTATGTTAAAAAAAATTTAAACTTTTAAAAAGATGAGGTACATGTAGATGCCTATTTAAATCTGTAATGCAACACATTTGTGTATACTTCTTAGATAAAAGTTTTTTGTTTATTCTTTTTTTTATGTTTTTGTTTATTCTTAAAAGTTCAGTATGGTGTAGAGGAAATAAAGTCCAACTGTTCAAACTGCCAAATAGTAAATGAAACAGGTGGACTCTGACCTGCCAGAAAGGCCAGAAAATTCTCCTGACTCTTTTGGCTCTTATATTGCAACTGGCATGAAAAAGTCTATTATTCTGCCATGTTGTTGTAAGTTGCATTAAGCCTTATGCTTCTCATTCTTATATATTGGGCCATCAAAGTCTAGATCATAGATAATGGAATAATAGTTTATAAGACATCTATTTAAAAATAAATATGGGAGATTGAGCACCATAAAACTAATTTGGGCAAAATGCCCGGAGAATACTTAACTTAAATATTGTTGACTTAAATATATTCACTGGAGCTATATCTTAGCTAAAAGTCTTGCTGGAATTCTGTTTAATTCACTGAAAGCAGAGGAATATATCACAGCATCATCAATTGATTTACATTGAACTATAGAAAAGTTGTCCATACTAAAATGATTTTGTGCAGGCCTATACACAAGGCAATGTACATGTGTGTTGGCAAATGTTCAATTAGAAGTTTCAGTCGAATATGATGGAATATTCTGCAGCTACAGAAAGGAACAAAGTCATGAGGTGAATGAACCTTGAGGATATCATGTTGTACAAAATAAGCCAGAAACAAAAGGACGCATATCGTATGGTTTCTTTTAGAGAACACTAAGAAAATTGGGGCCTGGATTGTAAGCTTTTATAGCAGCCATATTTATTCCTGAACTGTAAGTGTTATTTCTAGATGCTGAGAGTCTGTGCTATATGTGTAAAACCTGATCTCCCTGGAAATTTGGGTATCTGTGTGACACCTAAGATTCACAGTTGGAGTTCTGTAGCTTTGAAATTCAGCATTGCTATATACAACAACTGTTAAAGAAACCAAAAAACAAATCAGGCTTCAATTAGAGATAAGAATGAAGCTAATCTGGTTGGGACGAAGGTAAATTAGAAGACAGGGGTAAGGAAGACATTGTCTGTATTTTAGAATTTCACCTACTCTGTAAGATCAAAGGAAAAGAGGTTTATTTTGTCCAAAACCTATATATTCTTTAGCACACAATCTAACTCAAACTTCTGGATAGCTCATTTAAACAACCCAAACACATGGAGCTCAGAAAGGGAATGAGGGCTTGGAATTCTGTATAGCTTAATGTAATACCCAGATACATCCCAGAATAGGTTGGGCAGATAATTAAAAAAGTGTTGGCAAAGTCCCTTGAGGGACTGGAGTAAAAATATGGAACTATTAACCTTTCCCACCTGGGAAACCCCTGATACTATCTCTAATGCTAGGGACTCCCAAGTTAATAGGCCAAATCCCTGATCTTGAGGCTTGCTCTTATGAAACACTTCTGTAGTAGGGAAGCTAAGCCTACCTATAATTATGCCTAAGAAAATTACTTCCAGAGAACCTCTTTTGTTGCTCAGATGTGGCTTCTCTCTCTCTCTCTCTCTAAGTCCAACTCTACAAGTAAATTATTACCCTCCACCCTAATGGCACGTGATTTCCAGAAGTGTGAGACTGCCTGGCAACATGGGGCATGACTTCCAGGGATGAGCCTGGCCTTGGCACTGTGAGATCAACAAAATCTTCCTGACTAAAAGAGCCGAAAAGAATGTAATAAAATAATGTATAAGTGGCTAAGAGTGTTCAAATAGAGTCAAGAAGCTATTCTAGAGGCTACTCATAACCAGGCTCCAGCTAGATATTACAAACTGCCATGGTTTGCCAAACCCAACCAACATCATTCCTGTTAACCCTAAAGAATACCCAGGGCTCTATCCGAGATCCTACATAGGTTGCATGCATTAAGTTTGCTTTTCAGAAATCTATAGCCTTCAGATGTCTCCTAGGCCAGATAAATCCTGAAATCTGGAGGTGCCAGATTCTCCAAGAATGTCAACCATTTCCATCTCCCTATCCCATATTATCCACACCCCTTTTCAACATGAAAAAAGTTAGAATGGGTATAGCCCAAATATCCCTAAAGATTGGGAATGGGATCAGAAGAGAAGGAGGAGTTATAACAGAGAAGTTAGGATTTAACAACTGAGTATGACTCTTGAATTATTATATTGATATTTCTTTTATTCTCCAGTGTCTTGAGGCATCTAGAAGGAAAAACCTGAAATTGTGGAACTGTAACCCATACCAAACTTTGAAATCTGTCCTATAACTACTTGTTAAAATGTACCCTGAAATTTATTCTTTTTTGTATATGTTATATTTCACAATAAAAAAATGTTAAAAATAAAAAATTCTGGCCTCCACCAAATCACCTAATATCCTTTACACTGCTGCTATTCCTGACAGTTTCAGAGTCAATACAGATTTCTCAACCCTGCAAATGGCAATTATTTTTGATCTGCAAATATATTGCCCTTGTGGATTACAAGACTTCTATTAAGTAGGTCCCATATGGTAAAAAAGCAAGAGCAGATCTTGACTTTTCTTTTTCGAAAATTATATTTTTAACTTCATAGACCCTCACGACATCTCATCCTGATGAGTATGTAGATTTGTAGATAATAGTTTAGGGTTATGCATTCCTCATTCATCTTAGGCCTATTTATAAAACTTCAAGGTTACAATGGCCCTGCACCCCCTGTTTCTAATGGTCAAAGCCCCGTGCCATTCCTTGGAAAATATCAAGAGTGCAAAACTCAAATCCATTGCAAACATGCTTTTCCAGTGAGACTAATGACCCTTCCATAAATTGTTAGAATTCTTCATGTGCAATCCTGCACAGTAATAGAAATGAAATGGAATCTTCCTTAAATTTTGTTCTTGGGGGTTCCAAGATTCACAAAAGTTCCCGATGGCAGATGTGCAGGAGACAGAATGCTGACTCTAGAGAAGAGGAGGCTGCCTGAGTAGTTTCCACACCCAGCCAGAGATAGAGGAACTGTTTTGTTAGGCATGGGGTGTGGAAGGAGAGGAGGAGTCAGAATCTGCAATGTGTACATGCAGAAAGGAGAATTCATGAAAACAGACCCTGAAGGGTTTCTAGACGATCCTAGCCATGTGGAACAAGTACTATGGCAACCAGCACTTAAAAACTGAGCATTTTAAAGAGCATATTTCACACTTAAGTTTTCCTGTCCTGTTAAGGGTTTGCCCAAATCTTCATCCATATATCGTAAGAAACTTTTATTTTCTAATTACTTGCTCTAATCTTTCAAACTATTTTAGTATCATTCTCTAGCATGAGCTTAGAGGTTTTTTTAAAAAGGGTTTCTTTGGGGACCATTAAATATGGTTTTTAATCTGTTTCACTTGATTTTTATATGAATAATACCAGGAGGAATATTCCTACATGAATAGACCTGAAATAATAAAGCTTGGAACATTGTATTTTTGGGAAATAGGTCAGCTCATAGTTAATGTTAAAAGGCAGCATCTTGTAGACTTCTGGGAAGATGGCCTGATAGAGTAGATCAAGATTAGCCCTGCTCCAAGGAAAAGTTAGAGAAGGGACAGGAGGGCGACTGAGGCAGTGATTTGGGAGCATGGCTGACCTGGGAGAGCCTTCTGCACCACACGTGGCAGCCCTGGTTGGGGAGGCCGAGGAACTGAGAGGCAGAGTGCTGGGGCCTGGGGCGGAGGCACCGAGCTGCAGAGCCCGCGGGAGTGCAGGAACTGGAGACCTGGACTAGGAAGTAAGCCAGGCCGTGCTCCTTGGGTGCACTACCCTCACCAGCGCAGCCCCGTGACTGGTGACTCACCCCACAACCCACAAACCTGAACCCCGTCACCTGCTCCCATTCCCTGCCTTCCAGGTGCCCCCATCCCACCAGCCCCCAGTGCATGTACCTGCCCCCCACCCCCACCCCAAGTGCAGCCCAACCCACCTCTCCTGCATCCTCCCTATTCCCTGCAGGCTGTTACCAGCACATAAAGGCTGCGGGCACTAACCTCCATACCTAGCTACCCCTGCCATAACCTCCTAACCATCCCTGGTGGAGAGCGGAGGAAAGGCAAGGAGTTTCCTTGCAGAGTTGGGTCTAGAGAGAGAGAGAGAGGGAGAGAGAGAGAGAGACCACATTTGGGCAACAAAGAGGCCACCTGGAAAACACTCCCAGGCCTCGCCATGGGCAGTCTTAGCTTCTCCCCCTCAGAAACAAGTTTCATAAGGGCAAGCCTCAAAATCAAGGGCCTGGCCCATTGTCCTGGGAGTCCTCAATGGTTGAGAGGGTATCTGGGATTTCCCAGAAGGAAAAATTCAGTAGTTCCACATGTAATGTTTTTGTTGTTTTTTCCTTCAGACCCTCAAGGGACTCCACTAATACCTCCCAAGAATCAGTCCCCCACAGTCTGAGATGTGCCCAGGCACTACACCAAGCTACAAAGACCTACACGGCCTCATTCCCACTCTGGGTCCCTGGGTCTGGATCGTAAATGAGCTATCCAGACAAATTGATTTAGATTATGTGTTACTGAAAATTCAGGTTCTAGACAAAAACCTCACTGCCTTTGGTCTCATGTAGGAGGTGAAGGTCTGGAGTACATACACTATCATCTTTTACGCTGTATTCTGATTTACCTAGGCCCAGCCAGACTGGCTTGGTCTTTAACTCTAATTGAGACCTTATCTCCCCTTCAGTTGCTTTAACTGTTATTCTACATAGCTGTGCCAACCTTCAGGACTGCAGCAGTCTATCTCTGGGCCCCAGGTGTCACAGAGTTACTCAAATATCAGGGAAACACCTGCTGATACTCATATAGCTCAATGTCTCAGCATCCAGAAACACATCTACTACTTCAGACTAAGTGTGGCTATACAAGGGCTTACAGTCTAGGCTCCAATCTTCTTATAAATATTTTCTAAAAGAGACCTTAGCATTATTTGTTCTTTGTTTCTGGCTTATTTTGCACAACACATTGTCCCCAAGGTTTATTCAGTTCGTTGCATGCTTCTTGAAAACATTCCTTTTTGGAGCCACACAATATTCCATCATATAAATGTACCACAGCTCATCATTCTGTTTCTCAGTCATTGTACACTCCAGCCCCCTCCAAGTATTGGGCACAATGGATAATGTCCAAAATAAATAAATCATGTCTTACAGTATCCTCACTTGGTTGAATAATCAGCAGCACTCTTAATTTTAGACAATTTTCATTGGTCTTTAACAGACTCAAAATAGTGGCATCATGCAGTATTTGTCCTTTGTGTCTGACTTATTTACCTCAGCATTATGTCCTCAAGGTTCATCCATGTTGTCATGTGCTTCAGGACCTCATTTCATCGTACTGCTGCATAATATTCCATTGTATGTGTAATACCACATGTTGTTTATCCACTCCTCTATTGATGGGCATTTGGATTGTTTTCATCTTTTGGCAATTGTGAATAGTGCTGTTATGAACATCAGTGTCATGGTCAGGTTCATATGTCAACTTGGCCAAGTTGTGGTACCTGTTTGTCAGGTTGGGCAAGTGCTGGC
>PVIY010049489.1:0-16694 GCA_004026745.1 Myrmecophaga tridactyla | reverse complement strand
TAGACAGCATATAGAAGGATCCTGTTTTTTAATCTATTCTGCCAGTCTATGTCTTTTGATTGGGGAGTTCAATCCATTAACATTTAGTGTTATTACAGTTTGGGTAGTACTTTCCTCTACCATTTTGCCTTTTGTATTTTATATTTCATATCTAATTTTCCTTCTTCCTACACTCTTCTCCACACCTCTCTCTTCTGTCTTTTCATATCTGTCTCTAGTGCTCCCTTTAGTATTTCTTGCAGAGCTGGTCTCTTGGTCACGAATTCTCTCAGTGATTTTTTGTCTGAAAATGTTTTAATTTCTCCCTCATTTTTGAAGGACAATTTTGCTGGGTATAGGATTCTTGGTTGGCAGTTTTTCTCTTTTAGTATTTTAAATATATCATCCCACTGTCTTCTCGCCTCCATGGTTTCTGCTGATAAATCTACACATAGTCTTATTGGGTTTCCCTTGTATGCGATGGACTGCTTTTCTCTTGCTGCTTTCAAGATCCTCTCTTTCTCTTTGACCTCTGACATTCTGACTAGTAAGTGTCTTGGAGAACGTCTACTTGGATCTATTCTCTTTGGGGTACGCTGCACTTCTTGGATCTGTAATTTTAGGTCTTTCATAAGAGTTGGGAAATTTTCAGTGATAATTTCTTCCATTAGTTTTTCTCCTCCTTTTCCCTTCTCTTCTCCTTCGGGGACACCCACAACACATATATTTGTGCGCTTCATATTATTATTGTTCCCTGAGTCCCTGCTCATATTTTTCCATTTTTCCCTATAGTTTCTGTATCTTGTCAGATTTCAGATGTTCCATCCTCCAATTCACTAATCCTAACCTCTGTCTCTTGAAATCTACCATTATAGGTTTCCATTGTTTTTTTCATCTCTTCTACTGTACCTTTCATCCCCATAAGTTCCGTGATTTGCTTTCTCAGACTTTCCATTTCTTCTTTTTGTTCATTCCTTGCCTTCTTCATATCCTCCCTCAATTCATTGATTTGGTTTTTGATGAGGTTTTCCATGTCTGTTCGTATATTCTGAATTAGTTGTTTCACCTCTTGTATCTCATTTGAACTATTGGTTTGTTCCTTTGACTGGGCCATATCTTCAATTTTCCCAGTGTGATTTGTTATTTTTTGCTGGTGTCTAGACATTTAATTACCTTATTTAGTTTATTCTGGAGATTACTTTCACTTCTCTTACCTAGGGTTTTCTTGCTAGATGAATTTGTTGTCTATCTGTTCTTTGACCTTCAGTTCAGCTTTTTCCGGACCTTAGCTTAGGTTTTGTTTAACAGAGGATAACTTTTCAGTTCTTGTTTTCTTGTTTCTTGCCGTGCTTGTATGGTGCCTTTTCCCTCCCCACCCTTAGGAGGGTCTACGTAGGTATTATAGACTCCAGCCGAGTTTTCCCGGACTAAACTGGCCTCCTATCAGGGGGAAGGAGTCACCTACGTCAGTTTTCCCTGAGGGTGAGACCCAGCAGGTTAAAAGACTTTCCTGTGAAGTCTCTGGGCTCTGTTTTTCTTATCCTGCCCAGTATGTGGCACGTCTGCCTATAGGTCGCACCAGCAAAAGATGTTGTGGTTCCCTTAACTTTGGAAGACTCTCCCTGCTGGGAGCGTGGTGGAGACAGAGGAGAGGTTGTAGACTGGTTTTAATGGCTTCAAATTGCCAAGCCCTGGGGTCTGAATTCTTTGAGGGAGGAATTCCATCTGAGTTTGGCTTTGCCCCGCCCCTGGGGAAGGCACAGGTGGGAGACAGCCCTGAAAGCAGCCCGTTTCTGCCTATGCCTGGGGCAGTTGCAGCCTGAGAAGTCCCGCCACTGATTCCAGAGGCTGCCAGGTCTCTGTAGAAACACAGCCACTAAAACCTCCGTTTTCCTCCCCTTTCCTCTTTTTCCGTGAGCCCAATGAGCGACCTCTGCCTTGACCAGGTTGAGCCTCTTTCCTTTCCCTCTGGGAAGCCGCCTGTGGGGGAGGGGCACTGGACACCGGCCCGCTGCGGCTTGGGGAACTCACCGTTTTGGGGAGGCTTGCAGCCGGTCCAGCTGGTCCAGACTGGGGTATGCTGTGTGTCCGATCACTGACATGGCTCCGGGAGCTGTTCTGTACTGTTTCTGGTTATTTAGTAGTTGTTCTGGAGGACGAACTAAAACGTGCACATTGCTAAGCCGCCATCTTGACCCCTCCCCTCGAGATGGGACTTTTCTTGAGGGCAAGAAGAGTCTTGCTTAGTGGGATAAACACTGCTTTTCCATGTCTGGAACATTGTAGTTACTCAATACACATTTGGTCAGTTAGTTTTTGCTGTTTAACAGACCACCCCAAAACTCAATGGTTTGAAACAACTGTCTTTAATCTTTATTTAGTGGCCCCTCCAAACTTGGGATTCTGCCTTTTTAAGATGCTGCTCTACATCAATTGTCAGGTACACTCAATGCAGATTTAGGGAGAAATGAAAAAGAGATTATGATGTGACATCCTTTATCCAATAAATTGGCTGAAGAACTGCATGTAAATTCAATAGTGGTAAATCGAAGTACCTTTTAAATTCAATCAGGAAGGCTGCCATTTAGAGGAAATCTAAAGTCTTTTATAACCTCAAGTCCTCTTAAAATACATAAACAATAATTATCATTTATATATTTCGGTAAACACACATTTTATACAAATGCACATAGTCCTTTTCTCTACCTCTCTAAAATCATGCATTGACATCTGTTTGTTACAGCATTTGTACACGGATGTTTCATATCACTGGCCAGTCTGTTCCTTCTTCCAGCCCTTGGTCTGGACTGATCCTTGTGTACTGACTCTGTGTGTTATTTGCTTCTCATAGCCAGCTGGTGCAAAGCAAATTCTCACACATCCACTTTGCTTTAAAAATAGCACTAATAAGCAATTTTAGCTGTTAAGAGCTGATCTGCTTTGCATTCCTGTGAAACTGCACCCAACAACTGCTAGCCACAGATGAGATAAAACCTTGGGGGCTATAAAGACCCCGAGCCACTCCTGCCCTCAGGAGCTCTCTGACCCAGAGACTCCCCACCAGACTGACTAGGTATGTAAGTCCCCTCTCCCATTGCTCTCTCCCCGGGCAGTCCCCTGTCCTGTTTCCCTTCTGGGTAGTCCTTTGGGTGCTGCAGCTGGAAGGCCTGCCCTTCCCAGGCAACCTGTCCAAGTACCCCCTGAATAAAGATTGTGTGTTCCTGCCATCTAGTGGTCAATGCTTTCTCTTGTCAAATTTGAAATCCTCAAATTCACAACAGGCTATCTAAGGTATGTTCTTCTCACGGCAATTGGCAGAAGTCCAATAGGAAAATGCATGCGGCCTCTTAAACAATCACTTCTGCCCTCATTCAGTTAGACAAAGGTAGTTACACAGCGAAAGCCCAAAGTTATGGGCTGGGGACATTTAACTCTTTAATGGAAAGAACCGCGTATTTACATGGCAAAAAAGTACAGATTCAGGGAGGAATGAAAAATTGGGGCCAATAGTTCAATCTGCCACAGTTAATGAATTCATGACCAAAAGAAAATTCTTCCTCTTGCTAGAGTGCAGAATTGGGGAAATAGTGAAGCTTGACAGTTTCAATATGACCGTGAATTATTTGTATCATAGACTCATTAAGAAATCTAATTTAAGACTAATTACAAACTCTGCTTATGTGCCTGGTGAAGGCTGTTTCTGATAATACATTTGACATTCTATAACTAAGCAAACATAATAATATAAAGTGCCCGTAGTAGCTTTAAGCAGAGAGTAAAAGAATGTTCTTAGTCCTTACATTTTGCAATTCTCTGGGATTTGCCTGAGTATTGAAAAGCAATAGCCCACCATGGTCACACTTCTCACCTGGAGAACTGAAATGGGATCCAAGCATCAATGTAGTTATGCCTAGAAATTACCCATTCGTGTTGTCATACTTGGTGAATAGCAGTAAAACCATGCCAATCTACAATTAGCGATAAACAGGCATCTTGCATATTAGTACAGTTTCCTCATACTGAGAAACCCATTAGTAGCAAACACAATTATGCCAATAGGCAAAAAGCACATGCACATGTTAAGCGTAGGGGCCCAGTCCGTAATGGAGCTTAAGAGATGGGCTGCCTGTGCTTCTTATTTGATGCTGATGGATGTCTTTGGCCTGTTCCATTTTACAATTATCTTCAGCATGTCTCAGTTGTGAGGCTGCCCTTAGCAGCTTCAGCTTTCGGAAAATCCAGCTCCTGCATTACTTCAGAGGAGTGCTGTAAGGATGAAAAGGGTACTGTCTGTGATTATTACAAAGAACAGGAAGTTGAGGCACAAATATGAGTTCCTGAATGCCCCAGAAATAAGAAATTGAAAAACACATATCTAATCTGAGTTTGGATCATAAAAGGTATTCATTTCACTGAAATCCAATAACACAAAAAGTCCCCAAGTTTTCTTGGTTCTCTTGAAAACTTAATAGTCCTTGAATTACCTAATATAGACTATTACTCCATCTTTATGACTTTATTACCTTCTTAATGAGGGGAATTAAAGCAGAAAGAGAAGTGCCAGGTGTTATCAACAGTTAGAATTAAACCCTTACTGTTTCCCCTGCTTCCCTTTCCCTTTAGCAGAGATAATGGTGGTGGTGGCTGTGATACGTGTGTGTGTCTGTCTATGCATCTCTATACGCATGTGCATGTTTTCCTTTCTGGTTCCCAGAAACTCCACTCGTAAAGAGAAATCCCCCTGCCCCATCTGTTGCCAGCTGCTCTTTACTGTGGATCTTTTTCCATCCAGTGTGTCTTTACCAAATCCTAAAGTCTTTTATAACCTCAAGTTCTGCTGTATTCCTGTCAGACAAGTGAGAGTTGCTTTAAGACTTCACCCACTGGAGATTATTTGAAGTTTGTCAGCCTCTCACTAAAGGAGCCCCTTTGCCACTAAGTCTGTGAGGAACTCTGGTTTCTGCTCTCAATACCCCTGAAACATTCTGAAGTCCTAATTAAGCTGTTTCCAGATCACCCACTCACCAAGGTAAATGACCTCTGGGCCACCCCAGGATGGAGAGATTTTGTTACCTCTTGTTTTGTCACCACTGAGCTCTTTTTCACATCAGACTAAATCAGCCTCTGGATTTCATGCTCTTGAGTTCATTGTTATTCTGGCTCTTTCTGAAGTTTACTAATATCTTCCTCTCTGAGAGCAGATGCCCTCATTTCTTTCCTTAGATCTCAGAAAAGTTCTTTAGAGATGTAATCTTTCTTTGGCATTCTTTGGTGGACTTGTAATCTTTTTATCCAGTGTGTTACTTCTTCATTAAAGAGGTAGCTTCGACTACTTGCACATGTTGAACTTATGCCAGTGTTCTGGAAAGATTTCTAAATACAGGAATAGGCGATTAAAAAGCAAATCATTATGCAATAAACTTGGATAGACCACCCACAGGCATACTTTTGATTATCAGTGCTAATTAGGACCAGAGAAAGCATGGATAATTGGAATTCTCTGTCATTGAAATAAATGCTATGTTAGTTGCTGTAGTGGGTTTTAATATGTCAATTTTGCTGGATTGAGTTATATTTCCAAGAATTCCCTTTCCTCTTGGTTCCTGGTTAGGGTGATCCACAAGAAAGATTCTTGTGGGAGATTTTGAGGTGAAGTTGCTGCCATTTTGTGGCTCACACCTGCTGTCCCTTATGTGCAGGCACACACACCTCACTGGCACAAGGCAGCAGTTTGGCTGGCATCTGTTCTGCCTTCCCCAGGATCCTCCTTCAGCTGCTCCCATTCCTGGGACAGGGCATGTATTTATCTCTGTGATGGATGTTCTTGGCTTCTGAAGACATACACACATCATCAAGGTCAGATCTGACAAGGACTTCAGTCAGTTTTTATGGGTGCCAACTTGTACTTGTGGATCTTACTTTCTTTTTGCTCAACCTATTTTACATCCATATTTCCTTCCCGACTACTTGCCCTAGGGGCTTTAGGCTGTAATATCAGACTTGGAGGGAATGGCTTTCAAAGACTGCTTAACTAGCTCCCTCAACTGCATCAAATCCCTTTATATCTATATCTTTGTTATTTTTCTATCTCTACCTATCATTTAGTGGTCTCTCAGGGTTCTGTTTTTCTGATTGACCATGACTGTTAACAGTTGCACGATCAGATACCTCCCAACCAAGCCCCAACAGTTGAGAAGAAAAGTATTGAGAAGAGGAGAAGCGAAGAGTCATATTCTGGAGTATGACAAGGTCTAGATAAGAACAAGAGGCCTTGGCAAGTAAAGTTTGGACTCTGCCTTCCAGAGTTTGGGCAGGCTGTTCTTCTTAGCTATTAGGCTGCTGCTAAGATTTTTCTCTTTTAAACTGTTTATAATGTGCCTTGACATAGTTTTCTTGATGTTTCTGGTGTTTGGGGTTTTGAACTTCTTAGATCTGTGGAGCTATGGTTTTCATCAAATTTGGAAATATCTTGCTTATTTCTTCAAATCTTTATTCTGTTACTCTGTTTTCTCAAAACCTCTTATTTAGTGATTCCAGTTACACATATATTAGGCCGTTTGATGTTGACCCATAGCTCACTGATACTCTGTTCATTTTTTTTAAGTTATTTTTTTCTCTGTGTGTTTCATTTTGTATAGTTTCTATTGCCATTTCTTTATGCCAACTAATCTTTCCTTCTGCAAAGTCTGATCTGCTATTAATCCCATAAGCATATATTAGGGGCAGATATTGTAGTATTACTCTTTAGAAGTTTGATCTTGGTCTTTTAAAAACTATTTTTTAAAATATCTTCCATGAGTACTTAACATGCCATATTTTTTCTCTACATTCTTGTACATAGAGATTTAGTTACAATTTTAACTATTTTAATGTCCTTTGTCTACTAATTCTAGCCTTTGCATTTCTGGATCTATTTCTATCGATTAATTTTTATCCTTATTATGAGCCACACTTTCCTGCCCCTTTTTATGCTAGTACATTTTTGATTGGGTGGTAAACATTTTGAATTTTACCTTTTAGAGTGCTGGATATTTTTGTATTTCTATAGATATTCTTGAGCTTTTTTGGGGGATGCAGTTATTTGAAAACAGGCTGATTCTTTTAAGATTTGCTTTTATAATGGGGTCAGTGCAGTCTTTGGTCTAGGCTAATTATACTCCTCTATTGAGGCAAATACTTCTATTGAGCTACACAATGTCCCATGAATTATGAGATTTTTCCATTCTGACTGGGCCCTGTGTGCTCTCAGGGTAGTTTTCTCACACATTATGTGCTGATCACTATTGGCTAAAGAATCAAGGGAAACCCTTTGCATAGCTCTTGAATTCTTTCTCTGGGCAACTGCCTCCTCTTTGATACTCTAATCTGTGGATACTGGTTGCCGTGCCCCACCAAATTCTGTCTCCTCAAGTCCGGGAGACTGCCAGGCTCTGTCTGAGATCCCTTCTCTGGGCTGTAGCTGGAAACCCTCTCCAGGGAGTAAATTGGGGCAATCATAGGGTTCAAACTGATACACCTTGCTCAGATATCACTCTCCTGTGCTGAGATCCAATGTCTGAAAAACTATTGTTTCATGTATTCTGTCTGGATTTATTGTTGTTTAGGAAGGCTAAATCTGGTTCCTGTGACTGCATCTTGGCTAGAAATGAAAATCTTAGGTAAACTAGTTTTGGGGTAAAATTTTTGCTGCTAAATCTGTTTAACCAAAGAGTATCCCATAAATGAATGTCAGCTACTTAAAAACAAAACAAAATACACAAAAAGCCCTGTTATCACAACAATTACACATATGTGGACGTCGTGATTTTTAATACTTTTACAACCACAACAAAACACAAAAAGCAATTACATGCTGAAAATGGTGTAAGATGGCTATTAATGCCCACAGCTTCCGTTTTGAAATTTTGTTGTTCTTATTTTCATTAATTACCTTGACAGCAAGTAAATCTGAATTTATATATCTAAAACACACTTATGATAATAAGATTCTGCATTATCTGTTATGTAGAGAGATTGCAGAGTTTTCTAGAAGAATTTGTTTTTAAAAAATGTGCTCCTATGCTTTAAAAAAGTTAAAAAAAAAACACAAAAAACTGCTTTAGGATCTGTTATGACAGCTGTTTCTTAGGGGCAGTCATGAAAAAACCCAGAGTTGGGCAGTTGAGGCACAAGGAATGAGGTAAAAATAATGATAGAATAAGAGCATCAACCCTCAAATAATGGATAGCATCAAGTCCTCATGCTGTATCCTGACATAAACCCATTTTGAAAGTAGTACTGCATAGGTTCAGGATTTTAATTTTACAATGTCTCTTTTCTCCATCCCAGCATTTCTCAAACTATGTTTCAGGGGATTCCCCAAAACATCAGTTTCAGATGTTTTAGGTATTCTGTGGACAAAAGTGGTCCTAAGAATAAATAAGTTTGGGAGAAACACTGAAAAAAGGTGCATACTATGTCTTATTATTAATATATTCATACTGCATATTGACATTAAGAATTTGACAAGTCTGTTTGATCAGATATTTTCCTGAACTGTTTAAGCCTACTTAATAGTTCCTGAAGGAAAAGTGTTATTTGCAATTCCCATTTGGGAAGCTCTGCTCTAGATGTCAAAGATACTTATAATAATAATAAATGTTATGAGTATTGTTGTTATTATTAGGATCGTACCATGGGCCTGAGTCTTTAAATATTAAATGCTCCTATTTTGTCATCATTCTAGAGATGTGTTATCCAATATGTAGCCAATAGCCACATATGGCTATTTAAATTTTAATTTTAATTAAATAAATTTAAAAGTTCCATTCCTTAGGCACACTAACCAAATTTTAAGTGCTCAATAGCCACATGTGGCAGTGTGCAAGCAGCTACTATAAAAGACAGTACTGCACAAGAGTTTGATTTTTGGGGGGTCTAAAGTAAATACTTGTTTAAAACAAATCTTTGTGAAGTAGAAGACATGATTCCTTCCAGGAGGGAGGACCTCAGGTGTTTTTGTGTAAGGGAAAAGTTTAGTTGCTGGGTTTAACTTGTTTGATTAGTCATTTGTAGAAGTTCCTTATCCTCTGGATAGGTGAAAGTGGTGCATGTATAAAACTGGAGACCAAGTCCTCACCATTTTATGATAGAAAGTGAGGGAGCCACATGCTTTCCAGGAACCCTGAGATATAGAAGCAGGGGTGGGCTGCTTCAAAGGACATATGGCATTTGCCCGTGATCTTGGGGTAAACCTTAAACTTTGTGTTTTATTTTATTATTATTATTAAAAAAAATTTTTTTTGGTAGCTTAAGCTTTGGGTGCTTCTCTTAGTAGGAAACAGGGCACTGACGTTCACCCTTATGTTAGGCACTTTCCATATTTCTACCCTCCGACATCTGTTTCCAGCCAATGCAGCAGGGTCAAAAATTGACTACCCATGCTGTGTAGATGTGCAAAACAAAACAAAACAAAAAACATAGCCTCTTTATTTCTTAACTAATTGGATTAATCTCCACAGGAGTCCCTACCAGCAGGAGAGGTAGAACAATAACTTAAAACTTGCTAACTAATGGTAACAAAATCTCTCCAGTTTTAAATGAGCCTGTTGGGGTAACACTGGCTTTCCAGTTTCTGCTCTCAGGTCCCTCTTGAGGGTGGTGTTTGCTGTTTGTTTCTGTGACATCCATGATGGTGGAGCAAGAAGGAGGCTTTGAGTAGGGAAAAGAGATAAGACCAAGTGGAGTTACTATGGCTAAGAGATTTAAAATAGAGTCAGGAGGCTATTGAGAAAGCTCCTTTTATGCACGTCTTAGCCACACATCACTAACTGCTCTGGTAATGCAAAACCCAAAGCAACAATGATTATGAGGATATCTGGACACCATGAGTCAACTACAAGATAAAGAACTCAATAAACTGCCTGACATGAAGGACGTCAGGAAAGCCCCAAATATCCACCAATCATAATTCTTTACAAACAACTTATGTAATCTCCTTCTTTTTCTTTAAAAAAAAATCCTTGCTTGGAATTACCAAGATGAGACACGGTTTGGGGTTGCTACTTGCATTTGTTGTAAGACCCCCAATAAACAGTTTTGTTGCCTTACAGCTCCATCTGGAATTGCTTGCCCAACAGGGTCCACCCAGAGGAAAGCGTCTGGGTTTTTGCTAATCTCTGCTATGAGGAGCTGGTGTTTGGATTCTTTTGCCTGACATGCTCAATAACCAATTCCTGGGGCACTGGGGTTTCAAAGAGAGAATGAGTTTATTACTAGGCACATAGTAGGAGAGCAGATGGCATAGCGGCTCAAAATCTGTCTCCCCGAACTGCAGTAATTCTGACAATTGTATAAGAGAAAAGAGGGACAGGATTTAGGATAATGAGCACAGTGGCCCCAGATGATGTAATTAGAGGTGCACATATTATTAAGCATTAGTACAGAACATATGCAAGAAAATGGTGGAATGAGGTACAGGTGACTTGTAGGTTAAAGTTTAAGCTGCTGCACATGTCAGGCGGGCCCATTTTGGTTAGATCCAGTCTTGGTTATCAAGATAACTTTGGACTTGGGGTGGGTTAGTTCTGGACTGACCCAAGACCCTTCATTAATAAACATTAGGGGCTGCTTTAGTGATTATAAGACTGTAAAGTTGGGTGGCTGCCGTGGCTCAGCAGGCAGAGCTCCGACCTGCCGTGCTGGAGGTCTGAGGTTCAATCCCTGGTGCCTCCTGCCTATATGCAAATTAAAAAAAAAAAAAAAAAGACTGTACAGTTGAAAAACTGGGTAACTGGGTACAAATGAAGGTTAGTCACAAGGTTTTTACAATCACAGGGGCGGAAGATAAAGGCTATACAGTCATTATCAGAGATCAAAGCAGCTGGGTTACAATTTAGAGATTTTAGGTATTTCCCTGTCTAATCCAATATAGCAGAAAGCAAAAAGGAATATCTATATAATGATTCAGTAATCAGAATCATCCCCTAAATCCTGATTTCTCAGTTACACTGGTGTGTGATATTCTCTGGCCTTCTGACTGCTGAGTGTACCCTCTCAGCCTGAGGTTGTCAGGTTTTGCTGTTTTCTCAGTCCCCTCCCCACATGTATACTTAGAGATATGGGAAGGAGGATGCTGGCAGTTGACCTTTTCTCTATCTCCCTTTTCTTTTCTCCCATTCCATCAGGACAAAAATATCAGGTTTTCTCTTATTTTTCTCCATTTATCTTCCTTCTTGGGGATCTCAGCTTCATGGTTTAATCTTAATGACAAGCTACTTCCTGCTACACTAAGGAAGAAACTGTGATCTTGGTAGACTCATGTTACTCTTATGAAGCAATTTGAAACTAGGGACAACCACAGATGAAAATACTTTTTTTTTTTTTTTCCTGCATGGGCAGGCACCAGGAATTGAACTCGGGTCTCCGGCATGACAGGTGAGAACTCTGCCTACTGAGTCACCGTGGCCTGCCCAATACTTTGTTTTTAAAAGAGGATAAAGTCATGACTCTTAGACAAATACAAACTGAAAACGTGTCAAAGATTTTATTTAACTCATTCATTTAAATGGGAGAACCAGAGGCATTGCAACTGTTTCAAAGGAGACTCCAATGAGCAAACAAAATTATAGGCCATTAAGAGTGCTTACATTTATTTAATAGATGTGAAACTGGCTTCTAACAAAATGGAGGAGGGAAGCCAATTGAACTTCCTAGGGACAAAATTTGCATTTCAATGGCAGGAATTATTTGCAATACTTACAGGTTCCTACAATTAACTTCTATCCTCACAGAGTTGTAAAATACCATCACCAAAGACAATCAAAGTGAAAACAACCTAGGTGGAAGAGTTAGTCAGACTATCCACTAAATTAGGTATTTTTCTATTTTTTCTTACAGTTTAATATAGTAAAATTACTACCTTTTACAGGTGTTTTCCACTTCCTTGAGTCTACCTACAGGACTTCATTTGAACTTGCATGTGTCCGATCAGCTTTTCCTAAGAGAAATGCTATTGAGAGGCTTCCTGGGGGATTGAAGTGGGGGAAATGCCATGAATTCTGGAGTCACATTGCCCCTGTGGGGGTCTTTCCAGCTGAGAGACCAAAGAAAGCTCTGGGTATGGACTGAGACAGGAACTTTATTATAGGAATTTACTTATGGGAATGAGGAAGGAAGTTAATCAGGGAATCACATTGCTCCAAAGTGATTCAGAGCTCAGGTGAAAGCACTCCGCACTTAGGTAGGAATCAACAGGGCCAATTACAGGGGCCGAGACAAAGACATTCCATTGAGTGTGAGAGCATGGGTACAGCCAGTGGGTCTCCTGACATGAGGGCAGGCTTGATTATAGTCTGTGTGCACAAGGGAAGGATTATAGGTTGCTTTGTGGGTAAGGTAAATATGATAACTTTGCAAGAACTTCAGGAAGGAGGTAGTGTATAAATTAACACCCTATGCAGTGAAGGGTCTGGTCTCTTATATACATTGACCATCTGCACATTCCTCCTTCCATAGGGAGGTCAGCTTGAATACTGACTGATCAGGGCCGTGCAAGCGGCTGTGTGCTTTCAAGTTTTACAGAGATTTAGGGAATGGCTTGGCCCCCAGGTCCCCAAACAAATATATATGGGTTTAAACCTGGCTTTCTCATCCTAGCTATATCTGGTGACTTTGGGAGAGTCACATCACTTCTCAGCGCCTCAGTTTTCTTATCTGTTAAATGAGTAGAATACGGTCTAATCTAGGTGGCTAAAAGATTAAATAATATAAATTTATTATATTCCATTAAAGTGGAATATCTAGTGAGAAATGTATAAAGTTCTCAGCACAGAACTTGGAATAAACTGGGCAATCAAAGGATTTGTTGGACGGTATTGCAAAAGGAGTTTACTTCTGAGCCAGATGTCCTTGTTTCTGGTGACTTTCTTTGTTTTACAGATTAATGGGCCACACCATGCACCTTTTTTTTTCAATGTTCTTGGATGCCAATTGTCTAATGGCATTGGGGGAAAAAACCTATTGATTTAGGTCAATGAACTTAATCCTCTCATTTTGTAAGAAACTTGAGACCCAGAGTAGTTAAACAAGTTGTTCAAGTTACCCAGGTGGCAAAAGGTAGCATGGCATAGAGGAAAGGACAACAAGGGCCGATTCCAGTCTGGGCTCTGTCATTTGACTCTTCGTCTCACTTTGGGTAATGTTGTTAGTTATCATTGAGAGACTGAATGTACAAATGGACGATGGCCAGCTCATATATAAAAATAGTACTCTGACTCACTACCTACAACAACCAGTCCAGAAAGCTACACCATTATTTGTAGCAACCAGTCCAGGAAGCCAAACCACAACCCCTATTAACAATGGGTCCGAAGTGGCTAGGAGCTGCTCAGTAACTGATGGCATCTCCTATTTTTGCCACGACTGTTACTAGACAAAGGCCGTGGAATTTTTTTTTGACAGATGGGCTCAAAAACCAATTCCTGAGACACCGAGATTTCAAAGAAAGAAAGAGTTTATTACCAGGCACGTAGTAGGAGAGCAGATAAACTATTGGCCCAAAATCTGTCTTCCTGAACTGCAATAATTCTAATAGTTTTATTAGAGAAAAGATGGACAGGGTTTAGGATAATGAGCACAGCAGCCCCAGATGCTGTAATTAGAAGTGATCTAATTATTGGGCATGTGCAGATTGATTACATGCTTAGTCACAGAATTTACGTAAGAAAATGGCTGGATGAGGTACAGGTGACTTGTAGGTTAAAGTCTAAGCTACTGTGCATGTCAGGTGGGCCCACTTAGGTTAGATGCCGTCTCAGTCATCAAGAAAACTTTGGACTTGGGGCAGTTTAGTTCTGGGCTGACCCAAGACCCTTCATTAGTAAACATTAGGGGCTGTATTTAGTGATCACAAGATTCTAAAGTTGAAAAACTGGATAACTGGGTACAAATGAAGGTTAGTACAAGGTTTTTGCAATCACAGGGGCAGAAGATAAAGGCTATACAGTCATTATCAGAGGTCAAGGCAGCTGGATAACAATTTAGAGATTTTAGATATTTCCCTCTGTCTACTCCAATATACCAGAAAGCAAAAAGGAATATCTATATAATGATTCGCTAATCAAAATCATCCCTTAAATCCTCATTTCTTGGTTACATGACCTCAAACTTAGGACCAACTGGAGAAAGCCATGTTCCCCAAACCAATCATGTAGAATTGTTAGGCCGACCATCAAGTTCCCTATACAAACAGCTTTCATTTAAGGCATGTCTCAAGTCTTCCCTCTTCCATCATAAAACTTCCCTACTCTTCTGCCTGCCTTTGAGTTGAGAAATGACGGTGGCTGACTCCCTTGCCATAGCAAGCTCTGAATAAATAGCTTTTGCTTGTCTTCTTTGGGTGGTTTTCATTTGTTTCCATATCATTAATTGACTGTCTCCTATTTGCTGGGTGTTGCACTGAGCAAGTCATTAGCATCATCTCATTTCAGCCTCAAAATCACCCTACGATGTCAATCTGGGATTTATACTTAGATCTCTTTAGTTCTTAAGCTAAAGGTACCTGTCTTAGTTTGCTAGGGCTGCCATAAAAAGAACCACAAATTAGATGTCTTAAAACAACATAAATTTATTGCCTCACAGTTCTGGAGGCCAGAAGTCCAAAATTGGGACAAATCTGTCCCTTTTCTAGCTTCAGGTGGCTTGCTGGGAATCCATAGTTTTCTTTCCTCCTCTCTCTGTGTCCAAATTTCCTCTTCTTATAAGGAAACTAGTCATACCGGATTAAGGACCCACTTTATTCCAATAGGACCTCATGTTAACTTGCCTAATTCCATCTGCAGTGACTCAATTTACATATAAGGTCACATTCAGTGGTACTGGGGATAAGGACTTACAGTTATCTTTCTGGGACATCAGTCAATCCATGACAGCATCATTATATTTTCCCTTGAGTTTCCTGAACAACACCTTCCTCTCTTAGTGGGTCTCTTTGCTTCCAGTGTCCTAGAGACTCTAGTGAATATTAAGTGTGAACAAACTCAACTTCCTCTCCCCTTTCCTTCAAACCTGCATGTTCCAATTTTCTTCTCCTGCTTTGTTTCCCATTCCTTGGACTTGGAAAAGCTGTCTGTCTGTCCTCCTGGCCGAGGTGAATCTCTCAACCTAGTTTTTGACCTACCCTTCCTTTCCTTCCTCCAAAACTATAATCCATATCCTTTCTCTCACCTGATTCCTGAAACTGGTCCCTTACATGCCCTCAAACCACTTAGCCAATATACCTGATTAGATCTCTGTCACAGATCGTATATCAACCTCTAGCGGAAGCCTTATCTCTCTATTTTTCTTCCTGACCAAAGTACTGCAACGATCAGTCCTTACTCTTCAACTTCATATTCAACTCTCATACTTTCACTCTTCATCCTATTGTAGTCTCTAGACTTCTAACTACTAAATCTTAAAAAAAAAAAAAGAAAGAACTAAACCAAACCAAACCAAAACAAAATTCTATTTACGTTTATGTCTCACTTAAATTGTTGGAGGCACCTCGTCCACACTTGGTGGGGAGGGCATGCCACAGGTGACACTCCTCTATGGCTCTGTGGCATCACTAAGCCTGTTTCCCCCCATGCCTATGGCACACCTTTGGCCTCCTCCATTGGCTTAACTTGCTTGGCCCATCCCTTAAGCAATGTGTTCTCCTGGATTCCTGCACAAGATCTATTCTCTTCTTAAGCTGAGCAATTTCAGTCATGCCCAGGATTTCCAGAATCATCTGCATACTGAAGACAGCTACATATGTTTTTAATCTCCAGTCCAGAACTCACTTTCAGACTTGATTTTAAACTGTCTATTGAACAGCATCATAAAGCTTTCCTATTAGAACCATATGCATGATACGACAGAGTAATGGAGAGGAAAGCAAGAATTTGGGCTTGGAATTAGAAAAAACTTTGTTCATATACTAGAGTTGAATCTTGGTTCTTACAATTTATTCTGTGACCACAGACAAGTTATTTCTAGTCTTTCTGAGCCTCACTTTCTCTATCTGCCAGATGGAAATAATAGTATTAGTATAAGTATTACGGGAGATAATGTATACACAAAGGGTGGGCACATTGTAGGTACTTAAATGTTAATTGTAATTATTATCATGTTCAAAAACAAAATAGTTTTCTCTTCTCAAATGAATGCTGCATCGTCGTTTTTCTTATCCTAGCAGCAAAAAATTCTTCTTAATTTATAAATTAAGAAGCAATAAAACTTGATGACTGTGCAGGCCATGGTGGCTCAGCAGGCAGGGTTCGCGCTTGCCATGCTGGCGACCTGGGTTCGATTCCTGGTGCCTGCCCATGCAAACAAAACAAAATAAAACAAAACAAACAAACAAAAAACGTGATGACTAACAAATCAACTTCCATGGATTGTATTCTTTTGTGTTTGTTTGTTTTGGCTATTTAGACAATTTATTTATGAGCATGTGTCAAAGTTTTATTTCAATCTTGCAAGTAAAGAGATCTATAAGAGGCCAATTCAAAGATTATCTCTTATAGAAGCATTTAGAGAAAAGAAGAAAGGTTAGATTCATTGTCAAAATGGGCATACAAAAATAAGGTCTGGATAAAATTCATCAAATTCTTACTACAATCTGCAGGGTAGATGGGAAACAGGTTTCCAAGAAGAAATCTGAATCCCTTTAAAAGTTTATCAGAAAATTGCTTAAATGTTTTTTTTTTTTT
>PVIY010049488.1:0-16706 GCA_004026745.1 Myrmecophaga tridactyla | reverse complement strand
AAAAAAAAGGATTCACCTTACAAATTGTTTTGCAATCCAATATACAATAGCTTGGAAAACAACATTTAGAATACAAAAGCCAATGTAAAAAGATAGATTAAAACAACTAGAACAGATCAGGTTTTATATGATTCTGATTTTAAAGTTTTCTTATTGCATCATCAATGTCAGAAATCTGTTCCTTCAGCTGGCTCCATTGCTTGGGATTTAAAGAAATACCTTTCCTTCCTGGTTCCATTTCACCTTCTGAATCCATCCAATATTCTCTAATGTCCATTAGGATTTCCCTTTAAAGCCCCGGGCACTGATGTACCTCAATTTCCAATCTGAAACATGTTATCATCTCTGCTGCTGCTGCTCTGCTTGGAAGATGATGGGGCTTTTGAGGTTTCATCAGTCTTTCGCTTCTTTACAGGTTTTTCTGGAATAACTTGCTTTTTCCTTTTTAACTTTTTATTGACTTCACTATCAGAATCACTGTCAGATGGGCTCAAAGTAGCAAGTTTCTTGCTCTGCTCCTACAGTGGAACTGCTGCCCTCTCACTTGCTCACTCTCTCAAGATTTTTTTCACTTAGAGGTTTTTCAAAGATCAAACAATTTGATAAAAGTGTTGACAAGGGATAGGGAAATACATGTACATAACTGATGGGAATGCAAATCTGGAGAACTATTTGGCAAAATAAATTGAAATTTAAAATGCATATATTCTCTGAATCAGTAACTCTATTTCTAGGAATTTATCCTACAGATATTCTGAAACATGTGAAATGACATATATAGAAGGATACATTCTTTCCATATTGTTATTTAAAAACTTTTTTTAACAAGAGAAGTTCTGGGTTCACAAAACAATCAGGATAAGATACAGGATTTCCATATACCAGCATACCCCCAATACTTGAATTTGTTGTTCTTCCAATATCACTTGTTGAAGAGACTATTTTTACCCGGTTGAGTCCAATTGGCAGCCTTGTCTGTTTCTGAACTTTCACTTCAATTCCATTGTTTGATGTATCTATCCTTATGCCAGTACCATGCTGTTTTGACCCCTGTAGCTTTGTAATATGCTGTAACATCAGGAAGCGTGTCTTCCAGTTTGTTCTTTTTCAAGATGTTTTTGGCTATTTGGATTCCTTAACCTTCTAAAAAGATTTGGTAATTGGCTATTCTAATTCTGCAAGGTAGACTGTCAAAATTTTTATTGGGATTGTACTGAATTTGTAAATCACCCTGGGTAGAATCGACATCTTAATGATATCTAGTCTTCTAATCGATGAACATAGAATGTCCTTCTATTTATTTAAGTCTTCTTTAATTTCTTTTAGCAATGTTTTATAGCTTTCTGTGTACACATCCTTTACATCCTTGGTTAAATTCTTAGGTATTTGATTCTTTTAGTTGCTATTGTAAATGGAATTTTTTTCTAGATTTTCTTCTCAGATTTCTCATTACTAGTATATAAAAACATTACTGATTTTTTAATGAAAAGTCTGCCTATATTAAAGTAAGTTAAATCCATGTATCTTCATAAAATTAAATCATTAAATTAAGAACTAATAATTTTATCTATATATTCATTGTTTTACATGGGACCTATTCTGAACTTACATGCACATGAACAATGTGTTGGAAATATACAAAATTCAGGCTGCTTCACTGGAGTTACTACCTATGAAAAGAGATCAGTGAGCAGTTACCCCCAATAAAACAGTCTGAAGCTGTCTCCGAATTTAGCATTGTAGAAATTTTGAAGGAAACAATTATGCTGAATGTTTCTTTTGTGACTAGGCCTTATTAAATCTTCTAATACTCTATTTCTCTAACACTATCACCAAAAAATATCATGTCATATTTCTATAATCTAGATTAGTCCTGAGAATAATTTTAGATTGAATATCAAGATATTTTTATATTATATATTCACATACCATGGAATCATCCAAAGTGAACAATCAATGGTTCACAATATCATCATATAGCTGTGCATTTATCATCACAATTGGTATTTTGTGTGAAAAATAACATATATATGTGTGAATTTGCTAAAATAAGTGTTACTTATAGTTCAAATATTAAATCAGTTTTCATGTATGTTACTTTAAAATGCTGCTGTAATAAATTTCTTTGTAAAATATCCTTCTGTATTACCGATCATTTCCTTTTCAATACAGGTTTTAACCATGGAACTTATCATGTACCAAAATAAATGAAGTGTATTTCACCACCTCTAAAGTTGATCTTATATAATGGCCCCCACTCATTTAATTTGGAAAACCCAACACCTAAGAATCTTCCTTGTCAGCCCTTGCTCCATCACTTTTCATAGCCAATTAGACCTCAATCCTTGTTTATTTTTGCTGCTGAATTCTTTTGGAATATATCAATATATTTCCATCTCCAAGATCCATACTTGAAAATGAACTATGCATATCTGTATTTCAGACACCACAGTAACCTACATATGGATCTGTCCACTTCTTTGGACATCTTGCAAACCATACTCCATCCCTCAACTAGAAGGTAACTATTCTAAGATTAATTACATATTGTTTCCTTCCTTCTTAAAACTGACAAACACCATTGCACAGTCATTTAAGTTATTACCTAAGAAATGGAACCAAAGCATTTGAAAATGCTTTTAAGAGATCAAGTCCAAGGAAAAACATTATTCCAAGTAATCAAAGTCAACTAATTTGGAAATCTAGATGATATGGAAATTTTGTAGGAAAATATTATTCATCAATATTGAGTATCCAGTAATGATGGGAAATATAAATAGAACAAGAAATATAGAAAGGGACAATTTTATAAAAGAATCTCAGAAATAAAATGCTCCAAGATCACAGGAGTCCAAGGGTAGTTTAGTGGTAGAATTCTTGCCTGCCATGCAGTGACCTGAGTTTGATTCCCAGCCCATGCACTTCCTAAGAAAGCAAAGGAACACAAGCCAATCAAGCAAAAATTCAACAAAATGGTGGTGCAATAATGGGGTACTCCACATGGAAAAATAATGAAATATGACCCCCACCATACACTATACAAAAAACAAATGCTCCAAGATCACATAATTCACTAAGTCATGCATTTAGCAATCAAATAATCTGATGTTACTTCCTCAATTTGAGAGCACAGTATAGATACCAATTTCTCTACCCTTATTTTTGGCTGAATTTTCTGGAATGTGCACTGATTGTTTTTATGGATCAATTAATATGAGTTCAAATTAACCCTTCGATTTTATCTTCAAAAAACTCATGTTTTACGCAGGTCCACTATCAAATATGTCTCAATTTCCATGTAAGGGATTAGCACCCTAATAATGAACCACTCCAGAAACACAGACACACATTCATTTACACACTTACACACAGATGCTGATACTCATGTATGCTGAACCGCGGATACACAGTCACAAACTCTCACCCATGTGTGTATGTGTGTGTAATATACATACCCCACATATACCTCACATGCACATTTCTTCAAAAACTTACAGAAATCCACACACAAGCCACATGAAATTCCACACATTTATATACACTAATTACACTACCACAATCTCACACAGTCCTAGTCACACTCACCAATAGCATTCCCACTGTCAGCCTGTGGCATGTGCATGTATAGAATAAAATCATGTTCATATATGAAAGAATGGTCATACCTCCTGGCCTCTTTTATCAATCCATCTTTTATACTCTGGCTACCCATCCAAGAGCTCTCAAGAATGATACCGAAATGTGTAAAACATAAAAAGTGCTGTAAGCATTGGTACTAAGAGAAAAAGTTGTGATCTTAGAATGACAGTGCAAGAGTATTTGATACAGTTGGGTAAAATGAGGGCCATGGGAAGAGGGGAGTATAGGGAGAAGAGGAAGAATCTGAGTTGCTGAAAGTGTGGAAGGATAGAGAATTATTATGTGGTGAGACAAACAGAGGCTTAAAAGTCAGGAATTGGGCAGTGCTGTGGTGGCTCAGTAGAATTCTCACCTGCCATGCTGGGGACCTGGGTTCAATTCCCCATTCCTGCCCATGTTTAAAAAAAAAAGGATCAGACAGTAAAGTCCTAGATGGAAATTACACTGTCATATTTAAGGGTAAGAGTAGGCAAAGTTTCTAAGGAATTTAAGGGAACTGTACATTAATGGGACTGTATATGCAGATATTGAAATAATTGGTAAAGGTTTGGAATGAGCAGGAGTTGGTAAAATGCATGAGATAAAGTCTTTGAGGACTTAAATTATATTAGGGATAGAGGGGATAAAGGGTGAGGTAGGTAGAAGGTAGGAAGGTGAGATGGAATTGGGAAAAGTATTGGGCCTTGGGATGCAAAGTGGCAGGAAGATATTGAAGTGAGGTGGCTAGGAAACTTAGAGTGAGTGTAAAAGGGCCAAAGAGAAAATGACAGGGATTATAGGAGAAGGCCTTTGGGTTCATGGCAAAGGTAGAAGGTACTCCATGAAATACTAGTTCTGCGCATGCCCGTGAGTCCTTGGATTCAATAAAGAAGGAGAATGTGGTACCACATAATCTCCAGTGATCATTAAACTGAATTGAAAGAGAAAGAACACAGATAGAGGTAAGCAAAATCAAGGGTATAACCTATACTTGGATATTGGAACCCAAGGTGATTGTGTAACTCCACCTCTATCTCATATAGCCATCTGGAGGCACAGAAGAGGACATAGGAGAGAAATAGGCAAGAGTTCAGTATATTCATGGGGTCCACACTCAGAAATTCATTCTAGTCCTAAAAAATCACTACTAGGGAGCAGTCAGTGAATAGCTGTGAACTTTCACACGGCAGACAGGAAAGCAATAGAGTCTAAGTGAAAATCCATAATGAAAAACAAAGAGGGCTGCCCAGAGTTGTGACCGGATCTGAGATAAGAAAACAAACAGCCTTGGTGAATTTTGTTTAGATTTTCAAATTTATGTTAATGAACATTTGAAATGAAATATGTTTTATAGATAAAAAAAATTATGTGAATCAAATAGTGCCTAATTGAAATATAATTCAAGAACCATTCAAGTTGTCAAACATTGACATGCCTTAGCAGCATATCTGAATGATAGAGAAGATGTCAATAAATAAGATACAGTTTGATCATCTTTGGAAATACAATTGTTACAATCATTATAGAAGGAATTTGATATTTCCTGGTTACCATGACATTTTTCATAACTTATGAATCCAAAATTCCTGTCATATGAATATGCCCAATATAAACTACTGTCCATGGAAAACAGGAGACTTGTGCAATAATGTTATATTTATTAGGCATAATGACTTATGTCCATGTGTTTTAGAACTCCACTGCATTAATTTTTTATCAGCTTTCAGGCACTGATACAGTCTCAATAATCACTGATTGAAAAATAAAATATTAAAACTAATTGATAAAATAGTTCAGAAATTTCCATCAAAGTTAAGTTTTGCCTAAATTAACTAAGGTAAAACAATTGATTTTTTGGAATATACCAAAAAATTTAAGTTTCTATGCCCACAGAAAACTTCATACAAGTAGACTTCAGGTGCTTTTATTCATTATTACAAAAAATGTCCAATATTTTAAAAAGAGAGAGTAAGAAAGACACCTTCTTTCTCTTCTAAGAGAGAAAGAGCTCAGAAATAGAAACAGGAAGGAAGGAAGGAAAAAAGGAAGGAGAAAGAAAGAAAATGTACAAGTGAATGTGTGTACATTGATCTATATAGCAGTTTGGTCATTGCACAGATGTCCAGATGTTATTGTTTGAAAATATTTTATTTCTTATGCACTGCACTTCAGGGTAATAAAAAGGACATTATAGAATATATGTGATAACATGAGAATATGGTTTTACTAGCTAGTCAACACTGATAGTCACATCATTTCTCTAGATTCTAGATTGGCTATGTTTTCAAAAAGTATTTCTGAAAAGATGGACAATGAAGGTACTTAACAATTTATGTATTGAGTAAACATTTCATGGAGTTTTCATCTTTCCATTCAGTAGACTGGTCCAATGCTTTTTATGTTGCTCAATTTATAACAAAAAGGGGTTCATAAAGTCATATTTGTGAAAATTGTGTTACCTGAACATTTTTCTCATGGCCGCCATGATCTCCTTATTACTCAGGCTGTAGTTATATGGGTTTAGAAGGCATATGACATTGGTATAAAACACTGCCACCAGTTTATCCTGTTCAGTTCAGTATAAGGAATATGGCCTCATACCAGTGAAGAGATGGGTCCCCTATAATATAATTGCCATGAACAGCTAGGAATTTCTTTACTGGGGCACATCTAGAAGACTACAGTGAGCACACAGGCTAAGAAGCTAGAAGAAACATGAAAGATATCAGCAGAATAATAATGTTTCACCATATAAGGAAGTCTCCTGATACACAAATCACAATAGAGATGGAACTTCACAAAACAAAAAGGTTAAGTACTAAGACCTACACAATGGAAGTTTACATACATACAAAGTTTGCATTAAAGAATTGATGGAATCAGAGACCCATGCACATATGTCCACGAATATAGGTCATTTTCTCATGCATACAGGGTAGCAGAAAGCATGACATATGGCTAAATATCAACCAGAGAAGAAGGGCTTTGATTCCACCAATCAAAAACATAAAAGTTTTAATATTGCAGCCCCAAAATATAATGTCCTTGCTATATGAAACAAAGTTGTTATCTTGGGAAAATGGGTAGAGATATGCATCATGTCAATTAAGGAGAGTTTATGGAGCAGAAAGTGTGGAGTTTGGTGTCCATTTGGATGAGTTGACTCAGTATGATATTCTCATTAGAACAACTAAAAAGAGGATGACAATAGCAAGAAAGTGATATTAAGTACCAGAGGGAAATATTCTTCAACAAGTGAAAATTAAATGGAGGCATCAAAAATGATACAAATTTAAAGTTAGAAAAAGATGTGAGAATATTATAGGCAACCCTGTGGATGGCCTCTGCTCAGACCTCACAGCACTACCTATCCACACAGCTTAGCATGTTAACCATTTTCAACTGCATTCAACACTCTCCATAGAAGTCATACTTATGGCTTCAATTTTCTCCATCATAAAACAATTGCAATGATGTTATTATAACCAGATACAGAGATATGATAGAAATTTGCCTACTTCTCATCCTCTATATCCAGGTGGATAAGATTTATGAATGGCAAGAGGGGGTTAGGTGCTCTTTGAAATACTAAGGATGTTTAAGGACAAGAAAATAGAATATTTACCTGTAGAAAAGGTAACATAAATAAGATTTTTTTCAGCATAAATTATCAGAAGCAGGTCATTGTATAAATGTAAGAAGCCACATGTATATAGTTACTCAACAGCCAACTTTTAGTTTTCTGGGAATTTTTAACATACAAATAATTTTTTCTGCATCCATTGACTTGAGTGAAACATGGAAAAAATAAAGTAAAAAGACTTGCTTCAGCATAAATTTTTATACACAGATCAGCAAACAAATGCAGAAAGAAACTAGATATGTACATTCATCCAGTCTATACTCCACAAACTTTTATATCATAGGATTTGTTTAGAATCTTAGTTTCCATTCGTACTTGCCTGAAAGTTTTGGAATGATGTCTCTAAAAGTGTCTCCAACATTATGCACAAAAACTAATTCTTAATTAAAAATTTCATTCTTAATTTTTTAACATAAAGAATTAATTTAAATTAATACTTATTTTTCCCTTAAAATTCATATTCCAAAAAGCATATGATAAAGTGATATTGCATTGAATGTCTAATTCAGCTTGTGGATAATTGGCATACTCATTTTATTGGTCTTCTAATGCATAAATATGGATGGTATTTTTATTTGTATAATCTTTTTTCATTCCTTTCAGCAATATATATTATTTAGTTTTAAATGCACGTTTTAAACATTTTTCTTAAGAATTTATGCTAAAATTTGATCACATTATAAATGGCATTGTACCATTAATTTACTTTTAACTTGTTTCTGATTCATTTTGTATGTTTGTTAGTAATCAGATGCCTACTAAAATTACTTATTTGATTAAAGATTGTTTTTAGATTCTTTGGATCTTCCATGTACACCTTGTCTCCTTCAAGAAAGTTCTGAAAATTTTTGCACTAATTCGATTATAAAACTAATAGTGCCTACTTACAAAATAAATTACACAAACTAAAACTGAAGAAGAGGGTGAACTAATTCAAAAGTTTTGTTTGCAAACCCTGGCTTTTTAGTAATTATAGTGCTTATACTTTTGTTTTGCTGGATAGTCTGGTAGTTCTTTCAGAACAAGCCTGATGAACTTGGAATGTGTGCAAGCACCTCCAAATTGTGAATTTTGGTTGTATCTGTATTTTAACCTATCTTTAAATGTTAGTAGAGTGGAAAAATGCCAAATACAAATCTTTTTGGAAATATTAAATCTAAAACATGGCCAAAAGGAATACAAGCACGGTAGTGGGATGCATATGAACAAATTTTGGCACCACTACTTGCTATCTGTGTGAAATTAGCCAACTTTTAAGTTTGAGAAATTTAGGTAATATTCATATTGCCTTCCCAAGATACACATTGGAAGGTCTGAGGATTTGATATATCCATAAAGTATTCATAATTCTGCCTAGCATATGAGAAGTACTCAATAAAAATTAAACTAGTTTAATATCATACACTCCCATGGACCTTAAAATCAGCTCTGCCCTAACTTAGTCTTCTTTGTATCCCATATACAATCAAAGATTTTATTCCATAACCTAGCTCAATTCTTAAGATTGGTTTAGATCTTTACATCCCCACATATAGAAAAAATAAATATGGATCATTTGGAGATTAGAAAGCTCAGAGTCCTTTAACAAAATATGTTTATTAACATAAATATACAAACAAATAACCATGATGATTAATATTGCAAAATGAAATGGACCAAGGAACTTTCTTTTGATATATATAAGTACATATATTTAATGTGCTGTGTATATATGTACTGTATGTACATGTATAGTTTGTTATTTTTAAATAAGATGTCTGGTATTCAATAAATTGTAGAGTCACACATATAGGTCATGAAATAGAATGTTTCTCTTTATTCAAGTTTCTTATTTGTGTATTTAGTGATTCCAGCAGGAAAAATAAAATTATACATTATGGATCAATTCATAGTCATAATTATGCCAATCTATAAAAATTAAAACTCATCCCATATGGTGAAGTATTTAAAATTTCCCAACATCTGGCAGTGTTCCATGAGATTTGCATTAATCACTTTAAGTTATACTTACAAAAGTCTATAGCATGCATGTTCTTATCTTATTTTTTAGATGAAGAACCAGAAGAAAGAAAAGCTAAGTAACATGAAAGAAGTCATTAATAGTTCACGATGCCAGAAAAGAAACTCACTCACTCTTCAAGTCAACAGCTGTTAGATTACCCTGGGATTTCACTATTTACAATTTTCCAGTTCTCAGATGGAATAGGTTGGGGCTGGTAAATGAATGTTTATGTGGCTGCTTAATATTGTTGCTTGCCTGTTTCCAAGAGAACAGAATGCTTAATTTGGACATTCAAAGGGCAATGGAATAATCTTGCTTGGCAAAAACACAGGGACTAACATGGGACATTTTCTCTGAGGACAGTGCAGGTAGAATTGTAAATTGGACCAAACCTCTGTAGTAGGTAATTTGGTTTTATATTTAATCTCCATAGTTCATTGGCAATGTATGGCCCTGACATCAAAGGAAAATGAATCTCTCTGGATACTTTTTGTGCAGCATTCCTTTTTTACATAAATAGAGTCCTGTTAATATTTTGTGGTAAAATATGAGAGGTAAGTGAGACTATATCTAGTGTATATTTAAAAAATGGGATATATTTTAAGCCAAAAAATTCAAATGAAAATAGGCATGATGATAATATTATTCTGTAAGCAGCTAATTCATTCAACATTATCAGCTATAATTTTATAACATATCTAAAAGTAATGTTACATGGTGATGAATTCTACCCTGAGTCAGTATCAATATAAGTGAAATTGAGAGGCTCTTAAATACTAGATTTTATTTACTTCATGTTGATACCATATAGCCTATCTTTCAGAGTTCTTCAATAACAAGAGAAGAAACATTGTCTCAGAATCATTGTACTACCAAATACATAATCATTGAATACCTCTTAAAATTGAAGTTTTTATTTATTTATTCATTTGCCATTATGGATTTGAATTAAAAATAATTTTTTATGCTCTAAATGGAAGGGTTTTTACTTTTTTAAATAAAAAATATTGCATAAAAATTTGGTACATTCATATGGGAAACATCATAATAGACAAGAGTAAATCTTTCTCTCCCAGGAGTGATTGAGTCCAAATGAATGATTATTTGATAGATTTACTATACATAGACCATAAAGATAAACAAGTTCACCAGTTGAGGTAAAGATGGATGGCCCTTTAACCTTTTCATATTCTTAGATCCTTCTAGTTACTTCAAATGAATAAATTGACTCCAGATAAAAGCATACTTTATTTTGAAAGCTAAATAAAAGTACTAATTACATATAAATATATTGATGAGAAAAATAGTCTTTTCGCCAATTAAGGAGCAGTATATGATATATCAACAGTGAAAATTGCTTGAATAACACAAGGTAACATTATATGTTAATACATAAACCACAGTGTGTTTATGTCTATCTCCTTAGACATGGATTTACAGTTCATTGTTCAATGAAAAGAACAAAATTTCCTAAATCTTTCCACTCCAGGGAATCATATATCAAGATATTTGTTGGTAAAGAAAGAATTGGCAATCAGAAATATTCCAAATTCCAAATTTCTTAGTGACTGTCAAGTCTCTTGATAGTTCTGTAAAACCATTTTGTAGGTGGGAGAACATCAAACTAAAGAGATCATTAAGGTTTTAACAAATAAGCCTTTTAATAATTAACTATTTTACATTCTTTATATCTTACTTGGCTTATATCTGCATTTCTCTAGTTGTTATATGTGCCATTGATTCAGAATAACCAACTCCATTAAATATATGTGTTTTTTATGCTCAATACATCAATTTTACTTAAAGATAGCTAATTCACTCTCAGGAATCCAACTGCTTTGTGTGTCTGCTGGTGTGATTATTTTTAATGAATTGAATTGACTTGTTGAAGAAAAGGCTCAAAAAAGTTTAAATAGTACTCAAATTTCAGCAATCAACTGAAACTGAACTAATCATACATATTTTGATTTTTAAAATGGAACATATTTTGCATTTTAATTCTGTTTAATTTAGAGTCCTTTAATATGAATTTATAAAAGCATATTTTGATGTAAAAAATTAAATTACTGCAGTACAAATCAGAATATATTTATAGCAGTGAGGAGATTCCCTGATTTGAGCCTAGGTAACGTGTACACAGTGTTTTGTACTACTTTCTACTGTTCAGTTATTTTCTATTTCTCTCAACATCTGTTGGAAAAGTAGTACATTATAAAAAGATTTATACCTCATAAAACAAATGTAAATAATGTATTACAGTATTCTTATCATTGAGGGTAGTACTTTTTTAAGAAGAAATGTTGATTATGTGCAATCACACAGATTTTCGTGTATAGAGCATCATAAGGGAAGGGTATGCTTCCAATCATAACAAGTAAGTCGCTACAGGCTGTGGCAGCCAGTGACTCCGACTACAATTTTCTAAGAAATAGGCTACTCTTCTTCTCTGTTGTGTGAAATTTATTTTTTAATCTTTTCATAGATTTTTAATAGTATTCCCCAAACTTTAAGGGGTATCTTGAATGATGTGTTGTCTGTAATTAACAAATTTAACCCATCTGCTCACTCCATTTTTTTCTTTATTAAGGAAGCTTGGGTTTAAAGAAAAATCATGCATAATATACAGGATTCTCATAGACCACCTCACCACCAACACCTTGTTTTGGTGTGTAATGTTTCTTATACTTGACGATACCACATTATTATGTTTGCAGTATTAATTAAAGTCCATGCTTTAACTTGGGGTTCACTGTGTAGTGTAACACTCATTCTTATTCCCACAAAAATAATATGAGCCAATGGAGGCCCTCTCCACATAGCCACTTTCAGACTAGGTTATTGCCTCTTGAACCAGGTACCCTTTATTTCCCTTCACAGGGAGCACTGTTGGATTAAGCACAGATGAACATTCCCAAGGCCTCTGGCCAAATTATATTGCTAATGCCATTATTTTCATGTACATATGTTTTTATTGTTTTTAAAATTTGTCATAGTTTCAACAGTCCTTTGAGTTTGTGAAATCAAATTACTGAATGTCACAGAGCAAGCAACTGGGTTGATAATAGGGTTCCAGCTTCCTTTGGATGGTTCATTGTTTTCAGCTATAAAATTACAGGAAAAAAAATCCATCTTGATTTCAAAATAAAGAACACTTAAACAAGATTTCTCTTTTAAAGAGAATTTAAAGCAATTAGGTAACATGCTAAAAAGAAGAAACAGGGAACTTGGAAACTCTTAAATGTGATAATGGTCCTGGATCTTTAGCTGCTGCCCAAGTGTGAAAATTTATTGATCGCTCAGAAAACCAAAGTTACCTTTTGAAAACAAGAAGCATAGTCTATTGCAGATATTTTGTAAAGATAAAATAGCTTATGCAAAACAACTAACATATTTCACACAGTGTGTTTAAGATTACTTATCCCTGCTATTTCATTTTCAGAGTTTTTTGAAAATCAGAACTAAGCAAAAGCAAAGAAAGTTTTTAAGTGTCTATGTTAGATATATTCAAATATAGAGATTAGATACAGACATAGAAAAAGACACGGTAGTTAAATTAATCAAAAGATACTTAGAGAAAGAGAAACAGAGATGATAGAGGGAGACAGAATATGGATGATATGTAGGAATGTACATTTTAAAATCAAATTCTGCTTAGTAATATATCAA
Organism: Myrmecophaga tridactyla; assembly: GCA_004026745.1. Classification (NCBI taxonomy): domain Eukaryota; kingdom Metazoa; phylum Chordata; class Mammalia; order Pilosa; family Myrmecophagidae; genus Myrmecophaga; species Myrmecophaga tridactyla. The sequence goes on along the minus strand of PVIY010049488.1, from coordinate 3,777 downwards.
AATTTCAAGGGCTGTAAATGTGTTCCCTTAAAATACTGAGATTTTAGTTTCTTGTAAATTTTGGATTAAACTTTTTAAATAAGTATGCTTTGACATTGTAATAGCAGTGAAAACTATTTTGTAGTATACAGATTTTATAGTAGTTGAAATATTATGTCATTGTGAAACTAGACAAGATAATGATGGACACATTGTAAAATGGAAGAAGACCCAATTTTTGATAGAAATAAAGATTTTTGTCTATTGTATCCAGGCTGATGAAGTAAGAAGTAGAGAATGTGGAGATGGACTAATCCAGACAACTGGAACTGACTTTGTTCTCCTGGGGCTATTTCACAATATTCGAGCCCCCAATCTCCTATTCTCTTTCATCTTTTTGGTGTTTCTTGTGACTGCTTTTGGCAATATTATGATGATTATTCTCATTTGGATAGATGTTCGGCTCATACACCTATGTACTTCTTTCTCAGCCAGCTTTCTTTCATGGACCTCATGTATAGCTCCACATTTGTCCCAAAGATAGCCATTGATTCCCTATCTGGGAAGAATACCATTTCTTTTATTAACTGTGGGATTCAGCTCTTTCTCTTCACAGCCCTTGTTGGAGCAGAGTGCCTTCTCCTGGCAGTCATGGCTTATGACTGCTATGTAGCTATATGCCACCCTCTCCAGTACTCAGTTCTCATGCGCCCTACAGTCTGTGCCTTCATGGTGACAGTTACCTGGCTTGGTGCTCTGCTCAATGCTTTGGTCCATACCATATATACTCTGAATCTCCCTTACTGTGCCTCCTGGGAAATCCACCATTTCTTTTGTGAGTTCCCAGCTCTCCTGAAACTTGTTTGTGCTGACACATCTCTTTATGAAACTGGGCTTTATGTCAGTTGTGTTGTCTTCTTCCTCATTCCAATATCTGCCATTGTTGCCTCCTATGGGCAGATACTTTCTACTATTTTGAGATTAGGATCGAAGTTAGGAATGAGAAAGGCTCTGACAACCTGTTCCTCCCATATGTTTGTGGTGTTTCTCTTCTATGGGACAGCCATCATCAAGTACTTTCTCCCCAAAGCCTATCATTCTGCAGCTATGGATGAAGTAGTGTCTGTCTTCTACACTGTCCTCACTCCCATGTTCAACCCCCTCATCTACAGCCTTCGAAACAAAGAGGTGGCTGGAGCCCTCAGGAAAGTTCTGGAAAGGTAAACCTTCTTAAAATATTGATATTATTTGCAAATAAGACATGAGGACAGGTCTCATATGCAGAATGGTATTTATAACAGAGATAGAAAAATCATACAGCCACCAAATAATTACTTTTCTGGAAACAACTCAAGCATAAATTTGTTTAGTCTACCCTTGGTAAAATGATAACGTATCAGATTACTCCTTCCTGCTGGGTTTCACTTGAACATCACAGAACTATTAAACAGAAAGCTCTATTTTAGAAGACACCCAAAATTTGCAGGTCTCACAAACAATAAAGATCACAAATGTCTTTTGATATTAGACGATGAAAAGCTCACAAGTTAGGCAATATTGCCTTTATGCTGAATTTTATGATTTTCCTTCCTAAATAGAAACATTATAATATTGTAATATCATTTTAAAGAGACATTTTAAATAAATTTTTCATAAAGTGAAATTTTCAACCTCTCAAGGTAACATTTGAATCTGAATATTTTATTATACTGTTGCCTCCAAAATACAATTTTCAATTTTCACTACTTTATTTTGGAAATAATATTATACTATTTAAATAATTGTTAGACGCATGTATATGCTTATAATAGTTAACTAGTCAGTTATAAGAATTTAGCCTAGTAAATATGGTAAAATTATCATTTTAAAAAAATTTTAATATGATAAAATTAAAAATATTATCATTAATTGTTTAGGTCCTTTTCAATTAGCTTTTATATATATACTTAAACATATACAAATTTATGTACACATATATGTATACATATAAACATGAAAGCACAAACACACACACATATATATGTACAAATATCTCTCCCACTTTCTATGAAATTTATTCCCTAAGTATTCTAAAGTGAAAATAATGGGTCCAAGTATATCACTACTTTTTCTTTGTATATATTCCCAACTAAATTTTTTTGAATTACATACATTTAAGACATAACAAAATAGATTTATGATATAATATATGTTTATGTAAGACTCTGTGCAAACCCAATTCACAACAAAATTTATGAAATAGTTTAATATTTGGTGTTAATTTTGAGTTAAAAAAGGACCTCTCAAGAACTGAATTAAATATTTACTTGTGTAGTTAAGTACCACTGAAAGCTGTAACAGTCTTCATTGAATTTGTTTTCATAATAATTTTTATCCATGTATTCATTCTCATCTTCATATTTTCTTATACATTTGGCTGATTTATTTTCATTTATTATTAATGAAAAATCACCAATCCATTGCCCCTCATAATTTAGTGTTAATACCACTTCTTATATATTGGAAGTTATTCAACTTTTATTTTTTAACTTTCATTATAAATACGTGTCATCACTCCACATTATGTGTTTAACAATTTTATGTTTTCTTTCTAGTATTTGATAGTTTCCCTTTAAGTTTAATTTATAATTCCACCTTTAGCCAACTCTGCAGTATGCAATTCTACATCTAAATAACCATCTACTTAGTTTAGCAGCAAATATATAATAATCAATAAATTGTCTCTAATTTTCAAATGGTTAGTTGGTTTGGCATAAGAGCAATAAAAAATAATTATAGAAATATTATTCAGAAATATCTACTTTTTGTATTTGTTATATTAATATTATATTTATATTTATTATTTATCTACTTAAGTACAATGAAAGGAATAACTAGGTACATTTGAACCTATGATCTCTTGTTGCTGTATCTTTGCTAAGAATACCTCTGCTCATTCAGAAACTGCCTATCCATTCTGTGGATTTTGATAAGCCTGTCAGTTAATCAAATAAACATGTTATCAAGCTTCAACCAACCATTTATTTCATATGCCTAGTCATAACAACTAATCTGTGAAAGGACATATATTTAATTCAGGATGGTCTTTTCCTTTACTGGGAGTTTTAATCATTTAAGTTATGTAGGGCATCAGGGACTACAAATTTCACTTCCAAGAGTCATGTTCAAATTGTCAAAGACTTTCAAAAACACTTCAAAATTTTTTGAAAATCCACTGAATTCTTATGTAAAATTGGCCTGTGTTACACACATACATATACTTATAATAGAAAAGTCCCTACATGTTGCAAAAATGGGCCTTGATCTTCATCTTAGGTCCTCACCCAGCTGAAACTTTCAACCATTTGACAATCTCCTCAACAGTCCATTTTTGGTCCATTCCTATTATTAACCAGGACTCTTAATACTCAGTTTACTGTGCCTTTTAGAATAATAGCTCCACTATTTCTTGAGGAATAATTCATGAAGTTTAAATATTGACTGTTAGCATATATTTGATTCTAAGTTTGATATCTGTTGTGAATTGGATTCTGTCCCTTAATAAAATGTATACAAACACTAACCCACAAGCTCATGAATGTGATCTTATTTTGAACTACCACCTTTGAAAATATATAATATATAATAATGATGAGAACAAAGAGGAAAGTGTGGGCAATTAGATTGGAATCCTTATAAGGAAAGTAAATTTGCACAAAGAGACAGAGAAATGAAGTCACATGCTGGAGGGAGATACTGAGTTGTGTCACGAATTGCCACTGCCAAAATCATGCAGACTTCAGCAAATGCCTGGCTCTG
>PVIY010049487.1:0-16706 GCA_004026745.1 Myrmecophaga tridactyla | reverse complement strand
GGAAAGTTTTCAGTTTTTCCCCATTGAGGACGATATTAGCTGTGGGTTTTTCATATATTCCCTTTATCATTTTAAGGAAATTCCCTTGTATTCCTATCCTTTGAAGTGTTTTCAACAGGAAAGGATGTTGAATTTTGTCAAATGCCTTCTCTGCATCAATTGAGATGATCATGTGATTTTTCTGCTTTGATTTGTTGATGTGGTGTATTACATTAATTGATTTTCTTATGTTGAACCATCCTTGCATACCTGGGATGAATCCTACTTGGTCCTGATGTATAATTCTTTTAATGTGTGGCTGGATTCGATTTGCTAGAATTTTGTTGAGGATTTTTGCATCTGTAGTCATTAGAGAGCTTGGTCTGTAGTTTTCTTTTTTTTGTAATATCTTTGTCTGGTTTTGGTATGAGGGTGATGTTGGCTTCATAGAATGAATTATGTAGCTTTCCCTCCACTTCAATTTTTTTGAAGAGTTTGAGCAGGATTGGTACTAATTTTTTCTGGAATGTTTGGTAGAATTCACATGAGAAGCCATCTGGTCCTCGACTTTTCTTTTTGGGGAAGCTTCTTAATGACTGACTCAATTTCTTTACCTGTGATTGGTTTGTTGAGGTCGTCAATTTCTTCTCGAGTCAAAGTTGGTTGTTCATGCCTTTCTAGGAAGTTGTTCATTTCATCTACATTGTAGTATTTATTAGCATAAAGTTGTTCTAGTATCCTGTTATTACTTCCTTTATTTCTGTGGGGTCAGTGGTTATGTCTCCTCTTCCATTTCTGATCTTATTTATTTGCATCCTCTCTCTTCTTCTTTTTGTCAATCTTGCTAAGGGCCCATCAATGTTATTGATTTTCTCATAGAACCAGTTTCTGGTTTTATTGATTTTCTCAATTGTGTTCATGTTCTCAATTTCATTTATTTCTGCTCTAATCTTTGTTATTTCTTTCCTTTTGCTTGCTTTGGGGTTAGTTTGCTGTTGTTTCTCTAGTTCTTCCAAGTGGACAGTTAATTCCTGAATTTTTGCCCTTTCTTCTTTTTTGATATAGGCATTTAGGGCAATAAATTTCCCTCTTAGCACTGCCTTTGCTGAGTCCCCTAAGTTTTGATATGTTGTGTTTTCATTTTCATTTGCCTCGAGATATTTACTGATTTCTCTTGTAATTGCTTCCTTGACCCGCTGGTTGTTTAAGAGTGTGTTGTTGAGCCTCCACATATTTGTGAATTTTCTGGCACTCTGCCTATTATTGATTTCCAACGTCATTACTTTATGATCTGAGAAAGTGTTTTGTATGATTTCAATCTTCTTTAATTTATTGAGACTTGCTTTGTGACCCAGCATATGGTCTATCTTTGAGAATGATCCATGAGCACTTGAGAAAAAGGTGTATCCTGCTGTTGTGGGATGTAATGTCCTATAAATGTCTATAAAATCTAGTCATTCATTGTAATATTCAAATTCTCTGTTTCTTTATTGATCCTCTGTCTAGATGTTCTGTCCATTGGTGAGAGTGGGGAATTGAAGTTTCCAACTATTATGGTAGATGTGTCTATTTCTCTTTTCAGTGTTTGCCACACGTATTTTGGAGCATTCTGGTTCGGTGCATAAATATTTATGATTGTTATGTCTTCTTGTTGAATTGTTCCTTTTGTTAGTACATAGTATCCTTCTTTGTTTCTTTTAACTGTTTTACATTTGAAGTCTAATTTGTTGGGTATTAGTATAGCTACTCCTGCTCTTTTCTGGTTGTTATTTGCATGAAATATCTTTTCCCAACCTTTCACTTTCAACCTATATTTATCTTTGGGTCTAAGATGTGTTTCCTGTAGACAGTATATAGATGGGTCCTGTTTTTTAATCCATTCTGCCAGTCGATGTCTTTTGATTGGGGAGTTCAATCCATTAACATTTCGTGTTATTACTGTATGGGTAGAACTTTCTTCTACCATTTTGCCTTTTGGATTTTATATGTCATATCGAATTTTCCTTCTTTTTGCCTTTACTCTTAGTCTTCCTTTCTATACTCTTCTCCACACCTCTCTCTTTTGTCTTTTCATATCTGTCTCTAGTGCTCCCTTTAGCATTTCTTGCAGAGCTGGTCTCTTGGTCACAAATTCTCTTAGTGATTTTTTGTCTGAAAAATTTTTAATTTCTCCCTCTTTTTTGAAGGACAATTTTGCTGGGTATAGAATTCTTGGTTGGCAGTTTTTCTCTTTTAGTAATTTAAATATATCATCCCGCTCTCTTCTCGCCTCCATGGTTTCTGATGAGAAATCTACACATAGTCTTATTGGGTTTCTCTTGTATGTGATGGATTGCTTTTCTCTTGCTGCTTTCAAGATCCTCTCTTTCTCTTTGACCTCTGACATTCTGATTAGTAAGTGTCTTGGAGTATGTCTATTTGGATCTATTCTCTTTGGGGTACGCTGCACTTCTTGGATCTGTAATTTTAAGTCTTTCATAAGAGTTGGGAAATTTTCAGTGATAATTTCCTCCATCAGTTTTTCTCCTCCTTTTCCCTACTGTTCTCCTTCTGGGACACCCACAATGCATATATTCATGTGCTTCATATTGTCATTCAATTCCCTGAGTCCCTGCTCATATTTTTCCATTTTTTTCCCTATAGTTTCTGTTTCTTGTCAGATTTCAGATGTTCCATGCTCCAGTTCACTAATCCTATTCTCTGCCTCTTGATATCTACCATTGTAGGTTTCCATTGTTTTTTTCATCTCTTCTACTGTGCCCTTCATTCCCATAAGTTCTGTGATTTGTTTTTTCAGACTTTCGATTTCTTCTTTTTGTTCATTCCTTGCCTTCTTCATATCCTCCCTCAATTCATTGATTTGATTTTTGATGAGGTTTTCATAAATTCTGAATTAATTGTTTCAGCTCCTGTATCTCATTTCATTTGTTGGTTTGTTCCTTTGACTGGGCCATATCTTCAATTTTCCTGGTGTGATTTGTTATTTTTTGCTGGCATCTAGACATTTAATTACCTTAATTAGTTTATTCTGGAGATTGTTTTCACTTCTTTTACCTAGGGTTTTCTTGCTGGATGAATTTGTTGTCTATCTGTTCTTTGACATTCAGTTCAGCTTTTTCTGGACCTCTAGCTTAATTTGTTAACAGAGGAGAATTGTTTGGTTCTTGTTTTCTTGTTTCTTGCCCTGCTTGTATGGTGCCTTCCCCCCCCCCGCCCCACCACCCTTAGGAGGGTCTACATAGGTATTATAGACCCCAGCTGGGTATCCCAGACCAAACTGGCCTCCTATCATGGGGAAGGAGTCACCTGCATCGATTTTCCCTGAGGGTGAGGCCCGGAAGGTTGAAGGACTTTCCTGTGAAGTCTCTGGACTGTGTTTTTCTTATCCTGCTGAGTATGTGGCACTTGTCTGCTTGCGGGTCCCACCAGGGTAAGATGATGCAGTACCTTCAACTTTGGCAGACTGTCCCTGCTGGGGGCATGGTGGAGACAGAAGAGAGGTTGTAGGCTGGTTTTAGTGGCTTCAAATTACTAAGCTCTGGTGTCTGAATTCCTTGAGGGAGGGATTTCACCTGAGTTGGGCTTCACTCCTCCCTTGGGGAAGGCAGAGGCTCCAAACAAGCCCTGAAATGAGCTTGTTTCTGCCTATGCCTGGGGCAGTTGCAGCCTGAGAAGTCCTGCCACTGAATCCAGAGGCAGTTAAGCCTTTGTAGAAACACAGCCACAAAAACTTCTGTTTCTTTCCTTTTTCTGTTAGCCCAATGAGTGACCTCTGCTTTGACCAGGTTCACCTGAGCTAGGGGCCTATTTTTAGTAGTCAGAATTTGTTAATTAGTGCCACAATTGTTGTTTCATTGGGCTCAGCCCCTGCTACTGTTAAAGTCTCTTTCCTTTCCCCTCTGGGAAGCAGCCTGTGGGGGAGGGGCACCGACTACCGCGGCTTGGGGAACTCATGGTTCTGGGGAGGCTCACAGCTGGTCCAGCTGGTCCAGACTGGGGTATGCTGTGTGTCTGGTCACTGACATGGCTCCAGGAGCTGTTCTGTACTGTTTCTGGTTATTTAGTAGTTGTTCTGGAGGACTAACTAAAACGTGCACCTTGCTAAGCCGCCATCTTGGCCCCTCCTCTTTTTTTTTCTTTTATACCCCTTATTATTTATTTACTTTTTATCTTTATTTATTTTTTACTCATTTGTCCATACCCTGGATAAAAGGAGCATCAGATATAAGGTTTTCACAATCACAAGGTCACATTGTAAAAGCTATATAGTTAGGCAGTTGTCTTCAAGAATCAAGGCTTTATCCTATTTCTGCAAAGGAGAAGCTGAGCCTACTTATTATATCACTCAAAGTTACCCCCAAAGAACCTCTTTGGGGTAAAAACTTAAAGTTCAGCAGTTTTAGTTACTTACCTCTAGCCACTCCAATACACCATAAACTAAAAAGGGATATTTGTATAATGCATAAGAATAACCTCCAGGATAATCTTTCGACTCTGTTTGAAATCTCTCAGCCACTGAAACTTCATTTTGACTCATTTCTCTCTTCCTCCTTTTGGGCAAGAAGGCTTTCTCAGTCCCAAGATGCTGGGTCCTGGCTCATCCCCAGGAGTCAGGTTCCACTCTGCCAGGGTGATTTATACCCCTGAGAGTCATGTCCCATGTAGGGGGAAAGGCAGTTAGTTCACTGCCAAGTTGGCTTAGAGAGAGAGGCTACATCTGAGCAATAAAGAGGTTCTTTGGGGGTAACTCTGAGTCATATAATAAGTAACCTCAGCTTCTCCTTTGCAGAAATAGGATAAAGCATGATCTTGATGAATAATAAAATAGTAAGGGTTCCTGCCCTATCAGTATAGAGAATTCCTTAGTCAATTCAGATGCTTTCTGTTCTGCTTTCTAGGTGGGCTTTCCTCGTCTATTGTCCTGTATGATCCTGTATGACCATAAATCGGAGGAGCTTGGGGGAAGATAATTTGGGGGGCTGGGCTACTAACACAATTCCTGTTAGTGTAGGCTCACAGAATTATATGAATTGTTTTGATATCCAGGATTTCATTTCTACGGCATTATGACTCCTTTGACAGCTTAGTAGAAATTCTTTTTAATTGCTTTCAGTCATTTTCATGTCTAATCCAGAGATTCTTTTGAATCATGGCAATTGGTTTTAGATTCCAGGGGACTAATAAGCTCTTGGAGATTAGACCATTTTTATAGTCCTTAGTTTAACAACTTCCAACTTTGGCTCTGGCTGCAAGCAATTCAATACAGTAGCCTCTGGACAGTGTAGATGACCTGGTTGAGACTGACTGCTATGAATTTATAGTGGTACGAATGCATATTTCTGTGTAATCCCCATGAGCAATACTCATTTATCTAAATACATAAATGTATACAATAGTTAGTGCGGTTAATACAGGCTTTGGGTATTGCCCAAAGAATGTGATTAATAGAAGAGGAATCAAAGAGCTCTGGTTATTGGCAAGAGCCTTATAAAAATAATAAATTATGGATGCTATGCTCGAAATGCAAAGGCAATTGGGCATTTGGAAACCAATCAATGCGATTCACTATAGAACAGAATAATAGAGGTAATTATAAGTTCATTTTCAATATAACAGAAAAAACACTTGACAATTTCAACATGTATGTATGATTTAAATTGTTTTCTCTTCAAAATTGCCCCCAAACCCTAAATAGGTAGAACTGTATTTAGTCTCTATTGGTCCTTGGGATAAATTCATAGAAGTAGAATGATTGAGTATATGGAAAAAAACATTCTTAAGGCTTTCGGTAAATATGGTCAATTTGGCTTTCAATGTGGATGTACAATTTTTATAGTCTATCTGTAGAATGGGAGGGCATCAGTTTTCTCTGCCTTCTTGCCAACACTGGGCATTATCATTCATTGTCTTCTTTATACTTCCCCAGCGTAGGTTTTAATGGCTAAATTGGTTGAGATCAGTTAGGGTGGAAGGCTCCTGTCAAAAGATGCCAGTCTCCAACATGGGACAGAAATCCTAGAATGAGCTGAGACTCAGCATCAGGGAATTAAGAAAACCTTCTTGACCAAAAGGGGGAAGAGTGAAATGAGACAAAATGAAGTGTCAATGGCTGAGAGATTCCAAACAGAGTCCAGAGGTTATCCTGGAGGTTATTCTCACGCATTAAATAGATATCACCTTGTTAGTCAAGATGTAATGGAGAGGCTGGAGGGAACTGCCTGAAAATGTAGAGCTGTGTTCCAGTAGCCATGTTTCTTGAAGATGATTGTATAATGATATAACTTTCACAATGTGACTGTGTGATTGTGAAAACCTTGTATCTAATGCTCCTCTTATCTATCTTATCAACAGATGAGTAAAACATATGGAATAAAAATAAATAATAGGGGGAACAAATGTTAAAATAAACTTAGATTGAAATGCTAGTGATCAATGAAAGGGAAGGAGAGGTAAGGGGTATGGTATGTATGAATTTTTTTCTGTTGTCTTTTTATTTCTTTTTCTGAATTGATGTAAATGTTCTAAGAAATGATCATGATGATGAATATACAACTATGTGATGATATTGTGAATTACTGATTATATATGTAGAATGGAATGATCATATGTTAAGAATGTTGGTGTTTCTTTCTTGTCATATTTTTTTTTAAATTAAAAAATGAATAGATGCCAGAGTCTCAATCTCACTGATTCTCCATAACACCATCTTAATTATGCCCAATCCAATTCTGAAGCATCAATGTTAAGGGCTAGAATGATTTTAATGGGAAGATTATTCAAATCTGGGTAAGGTGTCCTTATGGATAAGGGTGGCTTCCTTCATCAGACAGATGAATTTTCTCTGAATTTAGGCAAGTACTGCCTTAAGCCTAGGCAAAGAGTTACCTGCCTGGGTCTCGAGTTCTAGAGGGCCTTATTCTAATCCTCTCTGGCTGGACCCTCCCCAGAGTGTGATAGGGGTCTAAGGGATAAGTTAACCTAGAAAGTGTTTTCCCTGTTTTAACCTTCTAAACTAGGCATCCTTTCTCAAAGAATTCGGAGTCTCCTTCTGGGGTCTGCATGGGCTTTTTCCTCAGCTCTTTCCCCTGTGGACAGAGCCTGCTGCTGGTGTGCCCCAAGGGACAGCTGTGTGGTAGGGGCTGGGGGTTGGGGGAAGCTGGGGGGGTCTGGGGGTCTGGGCGGGGGAGGCAAGTAGACCAAACTTGGATCCTCAACCTTGAGCGTCTTCGTTGTGCCACTATGAGCCTACAGATCTTTAAATTTCCTAGTACAAATCTCTCAAAAAAAATTTCCTGCTGGTTTAAAAACTAAGAGGGGAGCTTCAAATTCTATAAAACTTAGCTATATTCCATAGTGGGGGGAAAGGCAAAAGGAAGGCTGAAGACAAGAAAAGTATTACATTATTTATCTTTACCCATCATGTTTATAACTTGAAAATTTATAACATTTTCTGTCATCCCATGATCAGATGAATCTATTTTAGTCAATAGGATTAAAAAGAATCTGAAGGAGGGTGATTTTGGCTAGGTGTACATTTTCATTAAGAATCTTAATTTGATTTAAAAAAAATTTTCTTGAACATTTAAAATATTCCTTTAATTTTATTATATATTCTTTATTATTTAAGTGTGCCTCTGTGTGTGTATGAGTGTGTGCAGCCTAGAGCTATTAGACTCTAGTTTACCTCCATCTGACCTTCACTAAGTCAAAAATATCCACCAGTGGGCAGTGTTTACCTAGATTAGTCCTGGAACAGGTTCATTTCAATTTGACCACTGATATGGGCACACATGTGCACACACACACACACACACACACACAACCCGTTGGTTTGGTTGGGCACTGTTTGCGTCATTTAAGACACACATGACTTTTACATGTGAATATCTTTCACACCAAAAGAAATTTGTCATGGAAGAAACTTTTTTTCTTTTCACATAGGCAGACACCGGGAATTGAACCCGGGTCTCTGGCATGGCAGGTGAGAACTCTGTCTACTAAGCCACCATATAACCGCCCAAAAAAACCTTTTTTGAAAAGTAAAAGGAGGGCGGTCCACGGTGGCTCAGCTACCTGCTGTGCCCGAGGACCCGGGTTCGATTCCTGGTGCCTGCCCATGTTACAAAAAAAAAAAGAAAAGTAAAAGGAGATTTAAGGGACTTTCTCCTGTGACTTCCCGAGGATCACCTCTCCCACCTTTACCACCAATCTTTCCATTGTTTAAATCCTAGACAAGAAAAAAACCTTTTATTTATAGTTTTTTCTGGGGATAAGAGATTACCTTACAGTATCAAATAAGAAAAAGAGGTTAAACCTGAGACTCAATCAGGAGAGGTATGTAAGGATTTATCTGTACTGTTTATGTTTTATTTTTGAAGCTTGGTGGAAAATTAATTGCATTTGTTTTATATATGTATTTTTATGCCTAGCATACTTCATAAAATTTAAAATTAAAAAAATTTTTAAATAAAAGAAATGCACAACTAAACAGATCATATAAGGACAAGAAAAAAATCTAAAAGCTCCTAGGGAGAAGAAAGCAAATCCCCTACAAAAGGAAAAGAATCAAATTCACAGGAGACTTTTAAACCACACCACTGCAAAGAAGATATCAAAGTATTGAAGGAAAATAACTTTGAAATTACAACCTATTTCAAGCCAAACTCTCATTTGAATATGGAAGAGACATAATGGTAAGAGTAAGAAAATTTACTGCCCAAAGAACTTTTCTGGAAAGCACTTTGGAAGAAGTTTTCCATTGAGAAGAGAAACGAGAAAGGTCGGATAGAGGAGGTAGAGTGAGAAAAAACTTAGTGTGATGGTTATTGTAAACTGTGATCAGAAACAATCCAAAATAAATCTATTGCAGGTAGGGGAAGTTAAGGAAGATCAGAGGGAGATGAGATTAAGCTAAGGTAAATGCCTTTCTTAGGCTAGATGTAGGTGTGGATAAGCATGAAAAAAATGATGATAAACATAAGCATAAATATGTGACTTAATAAGTCAGAACAGACCACGAGTAAAATAACAACACAATATATGACATTCGCATGACAGAAGAAAACATGATCTATCTAATGGATAGTAAGAAATGAGAAAAAATGAAACACAACTCCTAAAGAAATAGGACGCAACTGGGAAATACCCTAATATGTCAGTAATTATGATATATTCACATGGCTAAACTTAATTGATCGCATGGCAGATTCAATATTGGATTAAAAGAAAGTTGCAGCAGTATTGGATTTTAAGACACATATGTAGCACCTTTAATTGTGGAAATAAGTTAGAATAGTTAAACAATGCAGATGGTGGAAACATTGAAAAATGTCACATAAAATAGAAGAGACTATTAACTACATTGTTCAAGTGTTGAAAATGGAAGGTATCTTCAGAGGCCAAAACCCAAGAGAGGGTGGAAACCCTGGAAGTTAAATGAGTACAATTTTGATGACTCTGTGAGTTGTCAAAGTTAGTAGATAAAGCCAAGATCCTGTGTGAGCCATATAATCGATAGTTGACTCTCTCATAAATCCTGGGACCCAAAGGCAACCACTACAGTGTAGGAAAAATGAAACCCCTTTTTCTCTCTCTGTCTCTTACACACACACACACACACACGCACACAACAGGACAAAAAGGATAGTTTAAAAACCTTTCTTTATTGAGTTCTTCCTCAGTAAAGAAAGGTGTTTTTTTGTTTGTTTGTTTGTTTTTTTTGCCTATACCAAACTTGGCTTCAGGTGGAAGGGTGAAATATTAGCTCCAGTGAATGTGAATTTATAGTTACAGGCTTTCATGGTTTGGAATTAAAATTCAAACTACTCTTCCCCTCTACGTGGGACATGGCTCCTAGAGGTGTAAATCTCCCTGGCAATGTGGGACAGAACTCTCATGAACCGGTATGATCTGGGACCTGGCATCATGGGATTGAGGAAGCCTTCCTGACCAAAAGAGGGAAGAGAGATATGAGACAAAACAAAGTTTCAGTGGCTGAGAGATTTCAAACAGAGTTGAGAGGCTTCCTGGAGGTTATTCTTATGCATTACATAGATATCCCTTTTTAGTTTATGGTATATTGGAGTGGCTGGAGGGAAGTACCTGAAACTGTTGAGCTGTATTCCTGAAGCCTTGATTCTTGATGATTGTATAAAGATATAACTTTTACAAAATGACTGTGTGATTGTGGAAAACCTTGTGACTAATGCTTCTTTTATCCAGGGTATGGACAGATGAGTAAAAAAAAATAAGGATTAAAAAAATAAATAATAGAAGGCATAAAGGGTTAAAAATTGGGTAGATTGAAATACTAGTGGTCAGTGAGAAGGACGGGTAAAATGGGATGTACTTTTTTTTGTTTTTCTTTTTATTTCTTTTTCTGGAGTGATGCGAATGTTCTAAAAATGATCATGGTGATGAATACACAACTATGTGATGATATTGTGAGCCACTGATTGTACACCATGTATGGAATGTATGTGTGTGAAAATTTCTCAATAAAAATATTTAAAACAATTAAATTCAGGCTATTTGTATGGGTCAAAAATCAAGTAGAGAATTTAATTTAAAGTGGTCCCAGTATGCTGGTATAGTCAGGTGATTGATAGAAGCAAATATGAATGTTTACTTCAGGCATCCAAGGCATCTAAGAATTCTACATGGAAAATCCAATCAAAATGAGAGTCTCGGGCTGGCCACGGTGGCTCAGCAGGCACGGTTCTCCCCTGCCACACTGGAGACCAGGGTTCGATTCCCGGTGCCTGCCCTTGCAAAAAAAAGAGAGAGAGAGAGAGAGAAATCTCATAGCCTAAAATTGTGAAATACAGCTCTATGGGTGTGAATCAGAAAAAGGCCCAGACATGAGAAACAGAAGCAACACATGCTGACAACGACAATGACAACAACAGCAGTGGCCAACCTGTATATAACACTTTTTTTTTTCAAAAAATATTTGTATTGATAAAACAACATAGAAACATTCTTACCATACAAACATTCCAAGCATGGTGTACAATCAATGGCTCACAATATCATCACACAGTTGTGTATTTGGCACTCTTCTAGGTGTTCAGCATATGTGTACTAATTTATTCTCACAGCAGTGCCCTGAGGTTGATGTTACTATCCCCATTTTACAAATGAGAAACTTAAGGGCACGGATCATAGTTCCAGAAAGAGAAGGAGCTAGTATGCCAGTTTGAAGCTATTACGCACCCCAGAAGTCATGTTTTTTTTTTTTTTTTTAGTTTTTTAAAAATTTTTATTAATAAAATCAATCAACATACAACACGAACATTCTTAACGTATGAACATTCCATACTTGGTGTGCAATCAAAGGCTCACAGTGTCTTCACATAGCTGTATATTCATCACCATGAAGAAGTCATGTTTTAATCCTGTTCCAATCTTGTGGAGACAGCCATGTTTCTTTTAATCTTGATTCAATACTGTAGGGAGGAAACTCTTGATTAGATTATCTCCACAGAGATGTGGTGTGCCCAGTTGTGGGTGTGGCCTTTTGATTAGGCGGAGATGGGGCTGCCCATTCAAGGTGGGTCTTGATTAGTTTCCTAGAGTCCTTTAAAAGGGGGCACATTTTGAAGAAACGTCAGAGCAGATGCAGATGCTTACAGGGCAGTTGGCTCAGAGCCGACAGAAAGAGCTGATGTAGACATTTGGCTATTGAGACTGAAATAGTCCAGGTGCTAAGCAAGGACTCACAGAAATAGCCAGAACGTAAAGAGAAGAAATCTCTGGCCTCGACAGATGCTAAAAGATGAAACCCAGAGTTTTGTCCTGGAGGAGCTAAGTGAAGGCCCTCAGACACTTAGAAAGGAAACCACTAATATCAGAAGCTGGAAGCAATGGAACTGGAAACAAGGACCAGCAGACACCAGCCACGTGCCTTCCCAGCTGACAGAGGTGCTCCAGACCCATTGGCCTTTCTTGAATTAAGTTACATTCCCAGGATCCTTACTCTGGACGTTTTTATAGGCTTAAAACTGTAAACTTGTAACTTTTTAAATTCCCTTTATAAAAGCCATTCCATTTCTGGTATATTACATTCTGGTAGCTTAACAAACAAATACAGCTGGGTTTGAGCCCAGGTTCTAAATTTGCAATATGCTATTTAGAAATAATATGGCTACTTAAGTTTAAATTAATTAAATGTAAATAAAATTAGAACCGCAGTTCCTCTCCTGTCTTAGCCACATATCCAGCAGTCAACAGGCAATGTAGGTAGTGACTATTGTATAGGACAGCACACACTGAGAACATTTCCATCACTGCGGAAAGTTCTATTGGCTAGCACTGCTCTAGAGACCCATTCAACCCCTATTCTATGTGTTCTAATACAGAGTCATCAGACTCTATGTACGAAGTGCTTTGTTTATAGCATTGAAAGAAATAAAGACAAGCTTGACGATGTGAACAAGTGGCAATCAGATTTGGAAAAAATTCAACTTTAGAATGCAATTATAATAGCTAAATTCAAAACTCAGTGAATTAACCAGAAGAGTAGATACAAATATATCAGGAAAGTAAGTAAAGATATACTGTTCACAATAAGGCAAAATGAAACATCATACTACTTAGGAATCCATAGTGTTAAACCTAAAAGAAAAGTAAAGTAATTCTTAACAAATCAAGAAGCAAGGGAAAGGTTTGTGTTCGGGGAAGGGAATAGAGAATGTGTCTGAAATACTGCCATCTTCAAAATCCTGGGGTGGCTCTTAGGTCTGAAGTGTTATTTAATACACATTTTATAAGCATTTTTTTATGGAGGATATAAGAACTTGAATATTAAGGAAAAGTAAATATAAAGAAGATAAATGGTGAAATAAAAGGGAGCAGAGATAGCATTGTCAATAGCAGATAAAGCAGTTTGAGGTAAAAGCATCACACCATATGGGACAGATAGGGGTATCACATACTGAGAAAAGCAGCAATCAAATGATAATGATTGTGAAAATAAATGCTACTAAAATATGTATTTTTTTTGCCTGATCAGTTCTTTCATTCCAGAGAAAATAAAAGGAATCAATCAATAACATTGACCCTGACTAGTTTCCACAGAATTTGACAAATTCTCATGCTGCCACATCACCAGAAGGTTTTCCAGAAATGGTTGGTTCCTTCTATTCACTGCCCATCATCAAAGTGTAAAAATGTATTTTAAAAGTATATTTAAATATAAATATTTATACACACACACATATATATGTAATGTTACCACTGACAGAACTAAAGGGAGAAATAGAAATCAAAACTTTCACTTCTAATTTTCAGAAACTGATATCAAACACACAAAAAATAAGCAAATATAAAGATATGCAGAGTACAGAATGTACAATGACTGCATATGAGTGTGCTGGAGATATTGATATTTGTCTTTAGGGAGAACATGTGGACATTCTTTCATCTCAATGTTAGGTTTCTCTTCTGGAAGGTGGTAGGTGTATTAGTTAGGGTTCTCTAGAGAAACAGAATCAACAGGGAACACTCGCAAATATAAAATTTATAAAAGTGTCTCATGGGACCGTGGAAACACAGAGTCCAAAATCCGCAGGGCAGGCTGTGAAGCCAACGATTCCAATGGAGGGTCTGGATGAACCCCACAGGAGAGGCTTGCCAGCTGAAGCAGGAATAGAACCTGTCTCTTCCGAATCCTCCTTAAAAGGCTTCCAGTGATTAGATTTAGCATCACTCATTGCAGAAGACACTCCCCTTAGCTGATTACAAATGGAATCAGCTGTGGATGCAACTGACGTGATCATGATTTAATTCTATGAAATGTCCTCATTGCAACAGACAGGTCAGCACTTGCCCAACCAGACAAACAGGTACCACCACTTGGCCAAGTTGACACATGAACCTGACCATGACAGTCCACCCCTTGTCAACTTGGCAGCTATACATATCATCTAAAACCATACCTAATTTCTAAATAAAAAAAAATAAACACACATTTTTTCTTTCACCTAACAATACTCAACTGTTCTGCATATAACTGAAAACACATTAAATCTCTCCAGAATAGGGTGCAAGTCCTTGGGTAATACTCATTCTAAACTTGATATCTTACAATTTAAATAGTATAACAGGAACAAAACAGATTTACTTTTGTTTTTTTCTGTAACTGATCATGTGGTCGTAGTTCATCTTTATCACTGCCTTCTTCTACTACCCATTCCATGTTCCCTTTACCCTCAGCAAGCATTTCAGCTGGCTGTGGTTCTTTGGCTGCTGGGGTGACCCAAACCTGGATTCCTGAAGTTTCAGAGCCATTGGTAGGTAGTCCTGCCTGTATTGGGTTGTTGCAGTTTTCCATTGATTTTAATCACAGGGCATGGTAGTACTAAAAGATGCCCTAGGGAATCTCCTATAGTCCAAGAAAACTCTTCTTTACTTCCATTGTGTAGTTGCAGTCCTATTTCCCCCTGAGTCAATCACCCCAGCCAATAATGTAACCCCTTCTTGGCTTGTTGATCCAGGGGCATGAATAGCCCAAAATGACCAGGTGACAGTCATAGATTCCAGTTCAATGGAATCATTGTTGTTTCTCCTGGAGGAAGCATTCCCCCTTTTGGAACTAAAACCTGTAGACCAGCAGAGCTCAGGGTCGTGGGGACAGGAAGCAAAAATTTTCCTAGTGGATCACTAGGGGTAATAGTGAGTGGCTCCACTCCCATTTCCACCCCTTGGTTCCTGGACCCATGGATCCTGGCTATGGGAGAAATAGCACCATACAGTGGACGCTGATTCAGAGCATACACAGCTTCCTGGAGAATATTACCCCAGCCCTTCAAGGTATTGCCACATAGTTGGCACCGTAATTGAGTTTTCAAAAGGTCATTTTATCATTCTATCAATCCAGCTGCTTCTGGATGATGGGGAACATGGTAAGACCAGAGAATTCCATGAACATGTGCCCATTCCCACACTTCATTTGTTGTGAAATGTGTTCCTTGATCAGAAGCAATGCTGTGTAAATACCATGATGATGGATAAGGCATTCTGTAAGCCCACAGAAGGTAGTTTTGGCAGAAGCATTACGTGAGGGAAAGCAAACCCATATCCAGAGTATGTGTCTATTCCAGTTAGAACAAATTGCTGCCCTATCCATGAAGAGAGTGGTCCAATGTAATCAACCTGCCACCGTGTAGCCGGCTGGTCACCTCAGAGAATGGTGCCATATCGGGGGCTGAGTGTGGGTCTCTGCTGCTGGTAGATTGGACACTCAGCAGTGGCTGTAGCCAAGTCAGCCTTGGTGAGTGGAAGTCCATGTTGCTAAACCCATGCATAACCTCCATCCCTACCACCATGACCACTTTTTTCATGAGCCCACTGGCCAATGACAGGAGTTTCTGGGGAAAGAGGCTGACTGGTATCCACAGAACGGGTCATCTTTTCCACTTGATTATTAAAATCTTTCTCTGCTGAAATCACCCTCTGGTGTGCATTCACATGAGACACAAATATCTTCATGTTTTTAGCCCACTCAGAAAGGTCTATTCACATACTTCTTCCCAAGACCTCTTTGTCACCAATTTTCCAATTATGGTCTTTCCAAGTCCCTGACCATCCAGTCAAACCATTAGCAACAGCCCATGAGTCAGTATACAAACGCACCTCTGGCCAGTTCTCCTTCCAAGCAAAATGAACAATCAGGTGCACTGCTCGAAGTTCTGCCCACTGGGAGGATTTCCCCTCACCACTGTCCTTCAGGGACACCCCAGAAAGGGGTTGTAGTGCTGCAGCTGTCCACTTTTGGGTGGTACCTGCCTATCGTGCTGAACCATCTGTAAACCAGGCCCGAGTTTTCTCTTCCTCAGTAAATTCACTGTAAAGAACTCCCCAAGAGGCCATAGCTCTGGTCCGAGAAAGAGAAGGTAATGTGGCAGGAGTGGAGACCATGGGCATTTGGGCCACTTCTTCATGTAACTTACTTGTGCCTTCAGGAATTGCTCTGGCCCTATCTCATATATACCATTTCCATTTTACAATGGAGTGCTGCTGCACACACCCAACTTTATGGCTTGGTGGGTCAGACAACACCCACCTCATGATAGGCAACTCAGGTCTCATGGTAATTTGGTGGCCCATGGCCAGGCGTTCAGTCTCTACTAAGGCCCAGTAGCAGGCAAAAAGCTGTTTCTCAAATGGAGAGTAGTTATCTGCAGCAGATGGTAAGGCTTTGCTCCAAAATCTTAAGGGTCTGCATTGTGATTCTCCTATAGGGGCCTGCCAAAGGCTCCAGACAGCATCTCTATTTGCCACTGACACTCTGGATCTCCTCATCTACATTATACCAGGGCAGTTCTGGCATTTCAATCTCAGGTAATGTCAGCCACCTTTTGATCCATGTTTCAACCAACCATCCAAACAAATTGTTAATATCTTTTCTAACTCCTTGAGCTATAACACTGAATGCAGAATCTCTGCTTAGTGGGCCCATATCAATAAATTCAGCCTGATCCAGCCTTATATTCCTCCCACCATTATCCCACACCCTTAAAATCCATTGCCACACATATTCCCCTGATTTCTGTCTATATAAATTGGAAAACTCACGCAGTTCTTTTGGAGTATAATGTACCTCCTCATGTGTGATACTTTGTACCTCACCTTTAGGGGCCTGTTGGGACTTTAGTTATAGGTCTGGAAGAAATGAGGGGTGGTGGGGGTGGGTCTTGAAAAGAATTAGAAATATCTTCCAAGCCATT
>PVIY010049486.1:0-16706 GCA_004026745.1 Myrmecophaga tridactyla | reverse complement strand
AACCCGGGTCCTTGGGCATGGCAGGCAAGCATTCTTACCTGCTGAGGCACCGTGGCCCGCGCCCCTACTAACTTTTTAACAGAAATTTAAGATAAACGTTCAAAATCACTTGATTTGCTTTAATTAGCCACCTTTCTTAAATCTATGTTTTAAATCAATGGCTACAGAAATAATTACTTTCAAAAAGGAAAATTCCTTTACGGTCATTCTGTACATAAATCAACATGGAAAAAAGCAAAAAGAACAGAACTAACACACCTCTCCTAAAATATACTGTTAATCACTAACTACGGCTAACCAGTATTGGTCTTTCTCCTTTTCTTTCTTCATTTCTAAGCCTTAGTAATAGCTTACCTGAGGTAAATCTGACTGTGATTACTCAAAACAGTGTGAGGATAGGGAAATTAAATTAAGAGATTTCAAAATGAATGCTCTTCAGTGATGAACCTAGTCTAGTAAATGGTGGCTTCCAAATTTTTTTATATTAACTAAAATATTTTTAAAAAATGAATACTTTTCATGGTTTACGCCTTCCCACAAAATGTAAAATACTTTCACTGACATTTTTATTGAGGAGAAAGTCATATAGGGGGGAAAAATGAATCCAAGTAGAATTAAACGTAAATTAATCAGAGCTGCTCCTTAGGAAGATTAATCTGGCAAGAAGACAACAAAAAGTAAACTTGCGGGGTGTAAGGATAGTTCAGCGGCAGAATTCTCACCTGCCATGCAGGAGACCCCAGTTTGATTCCCGGCCCATTCGCCTCCCATACAAACAAACAAAATTCAACAAATGGTGCTGCAATAATGGGATAGTCACATGGAAAAAGAATGAAATATGACCCCGCCATACTGCATACAAAAAAAAAAGTAAGCTGGTAAATCTTTTGGGGAGGGGCAATGGGCACATAGACTAATAAAGGAATGGTTGTAACAGAGGACTTCCAAATCCTTAGTTTTGCACAATACCTTATAAAAATTAAACTCTGTAGACTGTTAATATTAATGCATTCCTCATTTCTCATCCTCTCTTCAAATCTACCTCTATAATTCTTTTCTAGCAACACCTGCAATTTATCAATCCCCAAAATGGAACATTTTTCCTCTTAAATGGTGCTTCCTTTAATTTCCCCCACTTCTTAGAAAAGTATGACTATACTCCAAATGGAGAATCCACAAACATTTCCTATAAAGAGTCAGATAATAATTATGTAAGGCTTTGCTGACCACAAACTGTGTCACATTTTCTTTATTTTTTATTTTAAAACACTTTAAAAATGTAAAAAACATTCTTAGCTCCAGGGCAATACAAAAACAGGCTTTCAACCATATTTGACCCACATGTAATAGTCTGCCAACCCTTGCTCTAAATCCCACGAAAGTATGGTCTTACTTTCCCCCTAAATTAATTCAATCCAACGAGCACATGTCAAGGACCTTCAAATTCTTCCTCTACACTATTTCTTGGACACTGATGTTCCTTTTATGCATTTCTACAATCCCAATAGATCCTTGTATTGAAAGTTGCTTTTCAACAGGAAACAAGGAGGGGGGGGCTAAAGAGTTTTAGATGTACAGTAAGTAACACTTTTCCTGCAGGAATCTTAATTGTAAAGGCATCTTAATAATGATATGGATGTAAATACAAAAACCTATATACACTGAGCAAAATCTGGTGTTTGAGTATAAATATCTACTTTCTGACCAAAAAAAAGGGCCTTTCCAATCACCACCAACCTAAAAACAGCTCTTCTGACACATTTTACATGCTTTTAATAATCGTTTTGGGAGAATTTTAGATAAAATATAAAGCTACTCAGCATGCTGTTTTGAGTTAAGGACACAGTACAAATTTTGCTCACAGGTTAGTTTCATTATACTATTTTTGTTAAAAATAAACAAACTCAGTACTATCCCTTCATCACCTCAAACCTTCCACAATAGTTTCTAACTGGCATATTCATCCTAGACAGTTTAGCAAAATTATTTTTCTAAAAGTCACTTAAATCACATCACTCCTATGTTCACAAATTTTTACAAAATTCTGTGCTTACTGGAACATACAATGACATCATCATGTTTCAAGACTGACAGCTTTCCCTACCTTATTATTAATTGTTCCTCTTTCATTAAGATCCCTCTACCAGTCCAACCACTAGCACTCTTCAACGTAACCAATTTCATTTATTTCAAGGGCTTATTGCCTTTCATTCTGTTGGGTAATAACCACCTGTGAATATATTCTCTCCCCACACACAATAATCTCACTGTTGTTTATGGTTTTTACTTGTTAGCAATAGGGACTGGCCTCGCATACCCCAGCTGAGAGTTACAAATCCCACACAATGATAAACAACTTTCCACAGTTTTTGAAATTCTAAGCATCTTCTCTGCAATTAGCTAAACAATTAAATCTGCCCTGGATTATAAATGGGTGTGTGTATTCTTAATTTCACATTTCTCTTGTCCTTCTTCTGCTAGGTATTTATTAAACATACTATTAGTTCAAGACTGCATTACTGAATGTTACCAAAAGGTGGCAAACTACAAACACAAATCTGAAAATCCCTGAACTTCAATGTTCCAAGTAACAAAAACTATTACTTACAAGACTGTGAGCACAAAAAGGGACTTTAAAGCTCATTTAATGATCTTCAGTGGTTAAAAAGCATAGATTCTGGAGTCAGAGTAACCTGACTTGGGATCCCACTTCTGCTGTTTACTTGCTTTGAGTAAGTTTTTGAACTCTCTTCTGTTTTCTTACCTGTTAAACAGAGTAACATTATCTGCCTCACAATGTTGTTCTGAAGATTAAACAAAATGATCCACTCAAGGTGCTTTATTTTAGCACAATGCCTGGAACAGTCGCATCTTAACAGTATTAATTATCATCACTTCAAATTTCTGTAAAATATAAATTCTTCCCATTAGTGTTCCACCAATAAAGGACACACACTATAAGAAACCTTCTAACCACATTCCATTGTCCAAACAAATTAATAGGGAGCATCCTTCTTGTCTAGAAGTGGCTGGCAAAAACTAGAGGAGAAAATTAAAGATTCTTAAAAATTCTCCTTCCAAGTATTTTATGTGGAAAACATTCTATTTTATGGCTTCAATACAACCGACGATTCTATATACCAAACTGCCACTAAAAGAGGAATATATGAATATTATATTCTCCAAGTAGTACGGGCTAAAACTGTGAATGGTTCTAAAGACACCTCTTCTCACTATAAATAGGTCATTGTTCAGATGAGACGTCAAGTGCCTCCCAGTCTACCTTAATCCACGTATCAAGTTTTAAGTATAGTAAAAAATTTTGCAATTTAACATAAAACTTGGTATTTGTTACTGTGCATAACATATTTAAGAGATCTTTCTTCTTGGAGAAACATGTTAGCACCACTACTTCCTCCTAAATTAAGATGAAAGTAAGATTAGTAGGATTACAAGATTAAGACCACAGGCCCTTCTTCATCCCTTGCTGAAAAATTCAGTCCCAATGTCAGTAGATAGGGCTAAATAAGGTAGGCATCTTTCACAGTGAAGAGACATCAGGATGGTGGCCTGGAGTGTCTGAGCTCAAATGTATGAGAAGAACATCCCCACAAAAAAGGCATTACCAAATTCTACCCAAGTCAAGCCCAAGCAGGGTAAAGGAGGAGCGTGTGTAAGAGGTCAACCTAGCATGAGGTATGGAAACCCAAGCAAGAATAACAGGGCACCGACGAAGGGGAAGAGGAGAAGCCTGGCACAAGACGCCAGATACCAGAAGCATAAAGAAGGGCATCCATACAGGCAGGCAGCCTAGGACAGGGTGACCTCTGGGCTCCAAATACAGTCCTCTTCACTCCCACTGTAGGGCAGCAACCCAATTTTCCCTTGTTATGAGGATCAATCACCCTAGCCTGTACAGTCATCCAATTTTGTGCCTGTTGGTACAGAATAGCCAAGCAGCAGTCTTAGCTTCCAATTCCATGACTGAATTTTCTGGTAAAAATATTTCTCTATAGGGCACTAAGAATTTCAAATCTACCAAAACCAAGGTCCCAAGAACAGGAAGCAAAAACTCTTGAAGCTTAATAGCGAAAAAGAGGCAATTTCCTTGGTTCCCAGATCCATGAATTCCAGCTATGAAGCAGAACGCAGCCTATACCGCTTAAGTTTAAGGCATCCGCCACATTCTACGGGAGAGGTCCTCGACTTTAATGGATGCTGCCTCCTAGAGAACACTTATAGCTCTTGTAGTAAGATCAGGGCATTCTATAAACCTGAGACCACAACACTTCCTTTACCATAAAATGTGTCTCCTAGTCAGAAGACAACACTGTGTGTGAAATCATGACCAGATACAAAGAGTTCTGAGATTCCTCAAATGCGATGCTGGCAGCAGAGAAAACAAATCCACACCAGAAAACCTGTCCTTATCTTTAACAGGAAGAAGTGCCATTCCATCCATTATGAGAGATCCAATGAAATCAACCCACCACCAGATAACCACGTGATGCCCCTAAGGAATAGTTACTTAACAGGGACTCAGCTTTGGCTCCTGCTGTTGGCAGGAACGGCACTTAGTAGAGACAGCAGACAGATCAGCCTTAGTGAGGAGAAAACTATGTTAATGAACCTATGCACTGTCTGCATTCATGGTCATTTTGCGTATGGGCTCACTGGCCAAGCATCAGGATGAATGGGTTAAGCGGGCAACTGACATCCACAGAACAAACAGATCGTCTTATTCATCTAACAGTTGAGAATCTCCTCTACTGGACATTTACATGGAATATAATTATCTTAAATACTCAATGCCTGCAGAGGGTTGAACCGTGTTCCCCAAAAAGATACGTCCAAGTCCTAATCTCCAGTACCTATGAAGATGATCTTATTTGATAATAGGGTTATATCTGCAGATATAATTAAGATAAGGGATTTTTAGAGTAGACTCTAAATCTGATGTTTGTATAAGAGAAAGAAGACAGAGATTTGACATACAGAGAGAAAGACCATGTAAAGAACCACAACTAGGAAAAAATAAATGTCTGCTGTCTTAAGTCACACAATTTGTGGTAATGTGTTATGGTTGCCCTAGGAAACTCATACAATGTCTACTCCACAACTCTCTCCCAGAGCTTTTCATCACTAATTTTACAATCTTGTTGGTTTTAAGCCCCTGACTAGCTGTTATAAGTCAGTATGGAAACATACCTCAACTCATCTCTCCTTCCATACAATCTGAAGAGCCAGGATTGGTTTGGTTTCTCTCCACCACTGTCAAGACTACCTCTCAATTATAGTACAGCATTCATCCACTTCCAACTAATACCAGCATACCATGCAAACTAACCATTATCCAGGCCCATACTTTTTTCTCTTCCACTATTAGTCACAGGGAATTCCCAAGAGGCTATAACTACAGGGTGAGAGAGAGGTAGCAGAGGCAGAAGGTACCACAGGAGTACATAACTCTGAAACTAATGACTCTAACTATATATTAAGCTGGTAACTAACCCCCCACTTTCCTGACTCACTCACTAAAAAAAATTATAGATTTAAAATGAGAAAGGGCTCCCAACTATGGAGTAGCAGCTCCTATCAAGTGAACCCTCTCAAACTGTTTAAAATGTTGAAAAAGTGATCAGACTTCGACTAGAGATAGGAAGGAAGCTGATATGGATAGGACTAAGGTAGATCAGAATACAGGGTCAAGGATGATATCATCCATATTTTAAAACTTCAACTTCTGTATGAGACCAAAGGAAGAGACGTTTATCTGGTACAAAATTTCTATTTTTGGTAACATATTACTTAATTTAACTTGTACAGTCAGTTTAGTTGAACACCATAAGTACATGGAATCTTGAATAGGGCCTGAGATCTTGTTGGTCTGTCCAGGTTAGTGTGATGCCCTGATATATCCCAGAGTAATCTGGGCAGTGAATAAAGAAGTATTTGCAAAGTCCCCTTGGAGGGCTGGGAAGAAAAGAGGAAATGAAATATTCAACTTCTCTATTTGGAGAATTTCTGATACTCTCACAAACAACAGGGACAACCAAATCAATAGGCTGAGCCTTCAATCTTGGGGTTTGCCCTTATGAAACTTATTCCTGCAAAGGATAGGCTAAGCCTACTTACAATTATGCCTGAGTCACCCTCAGAGAACCTCTTGTTGCTCAGATGTGGCCTCTCTGCCTAAGCCAACTCAGTAGGTGAAATCACTGTCCTCCCCTCTACATGGGACATGAATCCCAAGGGTATAAATCTCCCTGGCAACGTGAGACAGAACTGCCGGTATTTGTGAGGACCCGGCATCGTGGAATTGAAAAATCTTCTTGACCAAAGGGGGGAAGAAAGAAATGAGACAAAAAAAAAGTTTCAGTGGCTGAGAGATTTCAAACAGAGTCAAGAGGTTATCCTGGAGGTTGTTCTTACGCATTATATAGATATCCCTTTACAGTTTATGGTGTATTGAAGTGGCTGGACAGAAGTATCTGAAACTATTCAGCTGTTGTCCAGTGACTGCAAAGAAGTACCTGAAACTATTGAGTTGCGTTCAAGTTCCAAACTTGATTCTCGAAGACAATGTATGAAGATACAACTTCACTATGTGATGGTGTGATTGTGAAAATCTTGGGTCGATGCTCCTTTTTCCCAGGGTATGGACAGATGAGTAAAAAAACATGGAGAAAAAAAAAGTTAACGGGGGGATAAGGGGTAAAGTAAATTGGGTAGACTGAAATACTAATGGTCAATGAGAGGGAGGGCTAAGGAGTGTGAGATGTATGAGTTTTTCCTTTTTATTTATTTTGGTGGAGTGATGTAAATATTCTAAAAAATGATCAGGGTAATGAATACACAACTGTGTGATGATATTGTGAGCCACTGATTGTACACCACGTATGGACTGTGAGTGAAGATTTGTCAATAAAAATATTTTTAAAAAATGAAACCTCTCAGAGGTAACTACAAACTGTAAATGCTGTACAAAATAAGAAAAACTACCTGAAGGTACTGAAGAACAAGCAAAAACAGTCAAAAACTGATGAGGGTGTTCACTTGGAATAAATGAAGACCAATGGTTTAGTTTCTCTTTTTCCTTAAGGCTTTTTGCCTCTAGACAGGCTCAAATCAATGCCAAGAAAGCAGCTAAAACTCTAGTAGAAATTCCACCGTCATACTGGCTTAAAGAATCAGAATATTAAATTCAAGGCTACCAGAGCAAAAGGGAAATAATAGGGAAATTCTAACAGAGTAGACAGTCACAGAAAAGGAGCCATAAATTCTGCCTATTAACTTTGATCAAATATCTGGCTGACCCACAAACTATATACACACTAAGAAGTCTCCAATCAGCCCAGCTAAAGATAAAAACTGAACAGAAATTTCTACTAGAAATTTCCAGAACAGAGAGAATTTGGAATTTGAGTTTAGTCAACTGACTCTTAAAAAAAAAAAGCAATACTCTGAAGAGTACCTAACAGGACCAAGAGTCTCTGAAAGGTTTCATTCACAATGTCCAAATATAATCCAAAATTACTAGGCATAAGAAGAAAGAAGAAAATGTGGCCCATACTTAAAAGAATAGGCAATAAAATTAAATAGGGATTTTCCTACTAATAAAATGAATATTTTTTAAAAAATTAAATACTACAGAACTAGAAGTTCCCAGTTATGTGATAAATTTGTACATGAATCAACATGCCTGCCACAGATGGCACAAAGACAAAGACAAAATTAAGGCTAGCCCAAAGCAATGTTAAAACAGGCTATTGGTCTCTGGCACTCTCTGACCTCCCTAATCAGAGTCCAATTCATTTGACCTTCAGACACTCTTACAGGCCCTACTTTAGAGCTCCATTCTTGCTCTAAATTGACTGCTAACTACATAACTAATATTACGATATTATTCATAATTCAGATGCACACTCTTGAAAGGCAAATGTATTTTTTTAAACTCACTATTGATAAGCCTCTGTGCAACGGCTAACAGGGATGTCAGCTTTGGTAGGAAAGTTTTATATTATTAAAAAATTAAACTGAATCAAATTAAGACCATGACCATGATTATAAAGATAGTTTAAATATTTTTTTTCCATCCATTTGCCTTCCTGCTGACCTCAGGGAAAATGCTACCATCCCTGCCAAATACTGCCTATATTTGTGAGACAGAGGATGTCTAATAGAACTGTGAGCAGTTGCCACCATGAGATATCTTGGGGTGCCAGAGATTAAATAACTAAACATTAGGCACACTGAGTCTAAAAAGTGGCAACCTCAAATAATCCCAAACAGTAACTTCTTCCTCAGGTATTTTATAGAATGTCTTACTCTTACCTAGAATAATCCATCTTAACATGAAAAACTATTAGGAGAATGGAAAGGGATCAAATCTCATCTTTCTGGGAGGATAAATTATAAAGTTGAAAAATATATTGGCAGGGGGAAAAAACCTTTTTAGGTTCTAATGCTGAGTCAATAAATTATACCTGGACATTTAAGAACACTATAAAATTCACAATAAATACATTAGCATAGGAAAAGAAGTAAGTTATCTGCACCATGGAAAAATTAAACTAGGTTTAAATGGGGATAGAGCAGCAAATACCCATATATTATATTTCAGAATGAAGAATTCTACCATTACAGAAATCTATTTAATTTAATGCTTCCAGCCTACTAAGGGTTATCTCAGACTATAAAGTCTCTGTACTTTGTCAAAATTAAACATATACAATTGAGTTGTGAATAACATGTCCTATTAGTACTACACAGATATTTAGCAATAAAAAAATTCTATAGTTGGTGTATTTTAGCAGATATTTTGTTAAAGTTAGATTAGAACCTATATTGTGGAGGCAAAAAAAAAATGAATGTCTTTTATCTTTTTGTTTTATAAATCATTTTAGTAAATTTTGGATTTCCAATTGTGTCAAAGAAGTCTACTAGGTTTTATACCACTTAAAAGAAAATATAATAAATTTTTTTCAAAAAGGTAAAACATATTTCTCTAAATGATATTAACTTTTTTACTTAGAATAATAACATGTCATCTGAGATTTCATAAATATACATGCCCCTAAATATCAAGATCCTTTTCCAAGTTTCTATAATTTGGCTTGTGAACACCTACTCCACCACTTATTAGCCTCATAACCTTGGGAGTGTTATTCTGCTTCTCTGTTCCTTATGTAAATGGAGATAACAACAGTGGGTGCTTCATAGGGTTTTCTTGAGGAATAAAATTTGATATATGTTAAGTACTTAGAACAACGGTTACAGCTAAATGCTAAAAATATGTTAGCTAATATTGTGAAAATTTATCTATTACACGCTTTTTGTCTTAGTCAAGAGAAACTTCTGGTAATGAAGTTCTACCTAGGGCAATATATTTGCAACAAATACTGCAAATAATATTCCTTAAAGATTAGGAAGACCACTGGTACAGCCCTACCTTTCTTGTTAATGTTTCTCGGGTCTTCTCCTCATAGTTATAGTCTGCTTCTTGTGTAAGTTTCCATTATTTCCAATTCACCACCAAACTGTCAGAAGAAAGTAAGGAACTAAATCGGTGAAATTTCACATTTACATAATGCTAGGAAGGACAAATAGTGTTTCACAGACTCTAATCCTAGTATTGCTCTTAAGGCCAAGTAGAGGAAAGACTGTCATCTGTCTTTTAGAGGCAGAGAAGATAACGATGATGCTCATAAAAGATTATGACTGGATAAAGAAGCTTGAGTCATAAGCCAACGCAATTAAATTCAAAGAACTGTTTACCTCCACATACCAAGGTTTCCGTAACAGGGTTCTAAAACCTCTAATACTCCCCCAAACCAGGTTTAAAAGATCCAGAATAATTTTCTAAACACAAGAAAAACTGAACCAAAGGGTCAACAAAATATCTAGAAGTACAAGATCCAAACTAGACCCAATCTTTTCTATAAAATTTACTAGAAAAGACCCAATTCTCCAAGTCAACATTTCACTCATATTCAAACTATCTAAAAACTGCAGAATGCCTTCTAGAAGTGACACAGATAAAGTTCTTTTTACATCAATTCACGTAATGACTCAATTCAAATCCCCATAAATGGCCAAATGAACCTGACACTTATAAACTCCTCCCAACCACTTTGATTTTTGCTTCTACATACTAAACTTAAAACAAGCATTTAAGGAACAGTGCTTCAAAAAAGACTTTAGAAATTTATTCATATTCTGAAGGGTTCTCCAAAAGAGGGCTTAAAAGAATTTAAAACATGGACTGAAAGATATTTGTATACTAATGTTCATAGCAGCATTATTCATAATAGCTGAAAGGTAAAAGCAACCCAACTGTCTATCAACAGATGAACAGATAAACAAAACGTACTATATACATTCAGCCATAAAATATAATGAAGTTCTACCTAGGGCAATATATAAGATTGCACAAGGGTTCCATGCACTAGTGTAACTTTCCAGAAACCTACCACCTACGAATAGGTCCCTGCAGCAGATAACTCCTGAAACCTAGAGGGCCCAGTCTTTACATCAGTTAGTTCCATCTCCCTACCCTGTACTGGTGACAAACACTTCCAACATGAAAAAGTTAGAATGGCCATAGCCCAAACACCCCTAAAGAGAGGGATAGAAGGATCAAAGGTGATGGTGGAGTTATACAGAGAAGAAAGGATTTAACAATGAATATAATTGCTGAATCATTAAACTGATAATCTATTTTAGTCTCCAGTATCTTAAAGCAGCTAGAAGTAAAAACCTAAAATTATGGAATTGAAACCCACATCAAACTCTGAAATATGTTCTACAACTAATTATGGTACTGTGTTTTGAAATTTATTGCTTTTTTTTGTATATATGTTCTTTTTCACAAAAGAGAAAAAAGTTGATTGTGGTGATAAAAAATATTTAAGCCTTCTAGCCTCCTATATTCTGGAGCAGCCAGAAGGAAAAATCTGAGAGGACTGTATGATAGTCCATGACAAACTGGGATCTGTCCTGTAACTTCTTGTCGAAGAGTGTTTTGAAAACTATTGCTTTTTTATTTCTTTGCTTGGTATATATGTTATACTATACAATAAAAAAAGTTAAACAAATTTTAAAAAATGTAATGAAGTTCTGATACATACTACAGTATGGATGAACCTTGACGCCATCATGTTGAAGAAAAGAAGTCAGACCCAAAAGGACAAAACATTTTATGATTTCACTTATATGAAACATCCAGAATCAAGAAATTCATAAAGACAAAAAGTAGGTACAGGTTAGCAGGGGCTGGGCAGATAGGGAGTTACTGCTTAATGTGTACAGTTTCTGTTTGTGGTGATTAAAAGTTTTGGTAATAGATAGTGGTGATGATACCACAATATTGGAAAAGTAACATCACTGAACTGCACACATGAAATTGGTTAAAATGGGAAACTGTGTTTTATAAATGTTACAACAATAGAAGTTTTAAAAGACTAGAAAACATTAAAAAAGAAAAAAAAGTTTCAAAACAAAAGCCATGATATTATTCAGTAATTTAAAAAAGGAAACTTCTAAGACTTAAAAAAAAGAAAAAAATGGGAAGGAAAGAGAAACCCTAAATGAAATAATGAAGTAATGGCAATAATAATCAATGGCTTCTATTAAACTACTAGGTGAATGGCTAAAAGGGAACTTCACAACTGAGTGTGACCGACAAAATGACCTCACCAGTCAACCTTAGTATCATACATATCATACACAGAAAAACAAGCTAACAGCATATGCATTTTAATATAATGCAATAGAAAGTACACAGAGCACTTCCTATGAAGTATTCTTGCCAAAATATCAAACTACCATCTGTCCAAGTCTTTAGGATTAACTACCAGTTCACAGGAAATTCAGAAAAGAATCTGTAACATGATGCTCAACAAAACATATTACATGTTACATTTTGCTCAACAAAACCCAAACTGTAGGATATTCTACAGGGCAAATGACCTGGTTTTTCAACAAATAAACAATAAATGACAAGACATAGGAAAAAAAGATGTGTCTAAGAGGCTGAAAGACCTTTCAACCAAATGCAACGTTGGATGCTATTTAATAAAGACATTAATGAATTATTAACTTTTTCAGTGTGCTAAAAGTACTGTGGTTATGTTAAAAGTTATTATCTTTTCAGAGATATATACACTAAAGTATTTAAAGATGAAAGTATGTGCCCAAGATTCACTTTAAAATTATCCAGTTGAGGTAGAGTGGAAGGGGTAACAAAAGAAACAAAAGTTCCAGGTCCGAAACTGTTGAAATTGGCCATGGGTATACCGGAGTTCATTTCACTACTCTCTGAATATGTCTGAAGTCTTCCATTAAGAATGCTACAGAGGGCAGGCCACAATGACTCTGTGGCAGAGTTCTTGCCTGCCATATTGGAGACCCGGGTTCGATTCCTGGTGCCTGCCCAGGTGAAAAAAAAAAGAGAGAGAATGAAAGAGAATATCAGAGTATTAGACCAAAATAACCCTGATTGGTAGAACTTAAGTTTTGCAAGTGCTTCCTTCAAAAGACGTTCATTTAAACATTAAACACACACACACACACACACACATTTGAAGTATTGCCTTCAACTACTACATTTTTCCATTTTATGCCTGGCTCTGATGATTGCTATTTGCACACACACACACACACACACACACACACACACACACACAATTAGAGACATTATCCCACACATATATCCCAGTCCTAAAAATTGTAACTCCTAAACATTTAAATCCGGTCATTCTTTTTATCTACTACTTCTTTATTTCAGGCCCTCAACATTTTGGTGATAGTCTTACAAACTCTCATCAGTGGCTTCTCTCTTTCCAATTTAACCACACACCAATGCATTCTCTATACTGTTGCCTTAAGTGGATCCCCAACACTTCCAGAATAAAATCCAAATTCCTTTTTTTGGCATACACTGCCCCCAGAAATCTGGCCCTTGTCTAGCTCTGTTAACACTCCCACCAGCACTTCACATCATCCCATGCATTCCAAACTATGTTCAGGATCCTGCATAGTAGTTCCCAGAACAAGTTTCGGAT
Organism: Myrmecophaga tridactyla; assembly: GCA_004026745.1. Classification (NCBI taxonomy): domain Eukaryota; kingdom Metazoa; phylum Chordata; class Mammalia; order Pilosa; family Myrmecophagidae; genus Myrmecophaga; species Myrmecophaga tridactyla. The sequence continues at coordinate 3,642 of PVIY010049486.1, read as the reverse complement.
GTTCTTCTCCTACAATGTTTACAAATTCTAACGCACCTTCTAGTTCCTGTTAATTCCAATTCCTACTGACTACAATACTATTAGCTCCCTTACAAGTCTATCCAGACACTCCTCTCTCTTTCTAATTATTTAATACTTCCATAATATTCCATGCAATAGTATCACATTATCCTTTTGGTTTTTGCCCATTTATACTGCCTTCCAGACAATGAAGTATCATAGTGTCTTACCACAGGAGACACTATTTTGTTTTATAAAGTAGTAGGTACATCTTCCATTGGATAAAGACAAGTGTGTCTTTTATAAACACTTGGAATGTGAACTGTTTGAAAATAGGAGCCTTGTATAATACATCTTTGCTTCTCCAGTGCCTAGCAGGGTGCTTCAAATACATGATTACCAATGAATAAAACAAGTTTTCCAATAGCCATGAATAATTATTACAAAATTTTATTCCCACTTTGATTTTTTAATGCATATTTCTTGGTATTTTGCTTTTGTCTTGTTTTTTGGTCAGCTGACTGATGAGTTTTAAAGCTTTGTTTAAATACAGAAACATCTGTATGCTTTGTTTTACTATCAAAATAACACTGATTAAATAATAATTAAATAATAGTTTACAAAAAGAAATAACTATATAGTGCAAATACAATATATCTAGGTGAACGGTGTTGATCTTTCTAAAAGTTGAGCAAACTCAACAAGTTATCATTACTGAATGGAATGGAGGACCCAGTTTTCAGGATACCCAAAAGTTTCACTGTAACTTAATGAGAAATAATTAAAAGAAAAAGAAGAAAAAAAAACAACAATATGAATCAGGACTCAAGAAGTAAAAAAATTAAATGAAACAATTTCAATTTTTAAAGTGAAAAATTTCTCACTGAAGAATCAAACAACAGGCTTGTTAACAGCTATATAGTTAACATGTCTATAGAAGTGACAAGTTTCAAAAATTTGTCCACCAACACTGAATGCATAACATATGGCAAGAAACCTGCATTATTTGTGTAGACAAACATTGTTTAAGGGAGGCACGTCTACTATAAAAAAGAAAACATAAATGGAAGGGCAACAGAATCAGGAGAAACTTAGTCAAAATGTTAAGGTAAGAGGCTGGGTTTGAGAAAGGCACCTGAGATAAGGCTAAGAAATTAAAGACTTTCATTAGAAACAAAGAAGTGTGGTTGCTCTAATAAAACATTAGGAAGAAAAGGCTTTGAAGAGTAATCTCCATTTCTGTTTTCAAACGTATTTGCAAATTTATTTCAAAATATTAAAGTACGTTCAAAACTATATTATTTACCACTGAAAAATGAACACTAGAAATATCTCTAAATAAATCAGGATTAATGATTTGCTTTTTTAAACACAAAGGCACTTCGATTCAACTTTTCCCCCAAATTAGTTTTCTTTAAACATTTCATTCAAATGAAAAACTCAAAAATTTCGGGTTGATAGATGGGCTTAACAATCTCCCTTCTTTTAAAAATTAAAAAAAGGTAAAATGACTCCCTTACTGGTGCTACATCACCAAAGAAGATGGAAAACAGCGGAACATATAGCATTTATTCAAAGTATAACTACATTCGTGGCATTAAGTAAGACCTTGGTTTCAGTTTTCTACGCCACTTGAATTAGCTTCCAGGGAGAAATAAACCTGCCAGACTCCTGCAAGGGAGAGCTGTTTGAATAAATCCTATTAAGTTCAAGTGCAGACCAAAAATACCTATTCTGCTCGAGAACTCCCTGATCTAAATGACTTACTTTATAAGAAATGATTCAAATCTGGGGGTTCCTGGTCTTAACAAAAGCTCTATCCCAACGCTGCGATGCACCGTTACCTCTCCCACTCAGCACCTTCTGTTTAAAATACCACCAACCAGGCTGTAGGGCAAGAGTTTTTGACGTACAAATAGACAACACATCGCTTTGGTACCTACAGCAGAGTCCCAATAAAATCCTTAATTCTTGTTACAGAAACTTCCAAACAAGACTTACTGTCAACATCGTCAAATCCCTCCCCTTTGGCTACAATTTTAAAACGTACCTGTAGTTACCCGCTGCGCAGAACACAAGGCACAGCTCCAAGCCCGTGTCCTCTTCCCCCTTTTTGTTCCCTCCCGGTCGTTCCCTTCAATCCAGAACTTGAGCAGAGCATTTGGCTCCCTTATCTGTCTGCATCTGGCGCCAAGCAGTCCGCGCTCCCGGGAGATGCGGAGCTTGGTGGCTGAGCACAGCGTCTGGCGTAAAACAGCCGCCCAACTCAGCCAGGTATTCACCGGCTCGCGCAGCAGCCGCCTCAAAGGGGCCCACACTGGAGCCCGCGACAAGCTGTCGCGCCAGGATAGCTACCTGGCTGCTTCGCGCTCCGCACGCCCGAATGAAATGTACACGCGTCCGGTCAGGGCAACTCCGGAAGCCTCAAAGCAATCCTCTACCCAGCGGACGCGGCTCCGCACATATAGTTACCTGCCCGGTCCTCCCTTTCATGCCCGCAACCCCCAAGCCATTTCCCCCGTTGGGGCCTGCCTGGGTCCAGTACCATTCTCCTCACGGGGCGGTATCCGGAAGGGCAGCAACTCCACCTCCTCCTCCTCTGCGGCCTGTAGCCATCTATCGGGAAGCGTCTCCGGAGGCGGCAGCAGAGGCCGCCGGACAAGGATGGCCCAGGGAAACCTTCTCAGAACTAACTCAGCTCCGGCGCTAGCAGCAGAAGCCGAGTCTTTCATAATTGTGCGACCAACTCCTCCGGGTGACTGGCCACAGGGACGCGCCCGCGCCCGCCTCCGCCGGCGACGGGGCTGTAAGGAGACCACGTGAGGGGCGCGCCGTGTGCGTCGGCGCCCGCAGTCCGGGTCACGTGAAGGGCGCGCGCTCCCTCACTTAGAAGCCGCTTCCCTACGCGCCGCGCGCACGCGCCGGGCACGAGCGTCTCAACCCTCCACGCTCTTCCTCCTCTTCTACTCCCCTCCAACTCCCGCCCCGAGTTTCCCTAGTTCGTTGGAGTGTATTCCCCAGGTCTTCGTGGGGTGTCTAGGCAGAACTACCACGCACATCTCTCTCTGTCTCTTTTGCTCTGTCTTTGCAAACTGAGTGCAACTTGAGGAAGCAAAAGTTCACGAGTAAAGTTCCCGGCCTCCCGGATGCAGCCAATTGTTGCGGCATCCTAGCTGGGCCTAACCTCTATGCTGCACGCAGGACCAGCGTTTCCCAACTATTTCTCTGTGCTTTAAGGGTAGAGGCCTTAAATATTACTCCCCTCGTCTAACATGCGAAATCATCTTCTTAAACTAAATCATGTTTTTCCTCTGGCTTCCCCTATTCTACCAGTAAAAATCCTCTGGAATTAGATAGCGCCTATAGACACGCATACACTCCAAACCTTTACCAAAGACTGAGTTATTCCCGGCATCTAATACATACTTCTGCCTTGCCATTTCTTTTGCTACCACACGGATTTGGGTTTAGTAATAGTTTACTGAATGTTCCTGATTTCCCTTTCTATTCACTCTGAAATTCACAATTTAAGCCACCTAAAACTGCTTTTCACACATCACCTACCTGCTCCCAAAAACTTCAAATATTTCTCGTGCTAACCCTCTACCATCTGACTCTACCTTACCTCTTTTAAAAAAAAAA
>PVIY010049485.1:5950-16806 GCA_004026745.1 Myrmecophaga tridactyla | reverse complement strand
TATGTATAATCTTTTTTTCTCTATTATCGTTTTATTTCTTTTTCTGATGTCTTTTTATTTCTTTTTCTAAATCGATGCAAATGTTCTAAGAAATGATGAATATGCAACTATGTGATGATATTAAGAATTACTGATTGTATATGTAGAATGGAATGATATCTTAATGTTCTTTTGTTAAGTTTTTTAATTAATAAAAAAAAGAATAGCTCATACCAATAAACAGATTTTTGATGTCATGGAAAAATTATTAGATTCTAGAATGGCTGAGATCATGCTGCCTTATTCACCAGTGTATGCCCTTTCTACATTTCAGATCTTTCAATGGCACTGGTAAAAGAAATCCTTCTCCACTAAATGCCTAAATGGAGGGATGACATCATCCTTACCTACTGAGGCCAAGTTCCTGAAGGTTTCCAGCATCACGTCCCTGTAGAGCTTCCTCTGGGCAGGATCCAGCAAAGCCCACTCCTCCACGCTGAAGTTCACAGTCACATCCTCGAAGGTCACTGAGTCCTAAAACACCCCACATATGTGTGTAGGAAGATGAGTGAGACCAAGCAAAGAGGATTGCACAGGACTTTCACATTATATTTGTGGCCTCTAAACATCTGCTCTGTGACTGGATCATCATAACTCTTTCATGTTATCCACACTCGCTTCCTCACATATTTAAGAGTCCCACAAATACACAAAACTAATCTCTCTATTTTTACTTAGATCACTTCAAGTACTACTGCTCTCTAACAGCAGGGCCCAGAGTTCCTTGGAAAAATGAGAGAAATGCTAAATGAATAAAACAAATATTTCTACTTGGAAACTATGAGTCCTTATGAGAAAAACTCACCTCCTCCCTTAGTAATCACCAAATCATTCATTCAGCACTACAGAAAACAAAGAACAAAGCCTTGACCGAGTACATAATGAGAACCCAGGAGCTTTACTTCTATTCTCCTCACAAACATGAGAGGCGTGGAGGCTTGTGAAAACCCAAGTTTCAAGAAAAGCCAGTTGACCACTTCGTCCTGACATACGGCCATCAGAAGTGGACAGGTCCAGCTGACTAAATGTAAATACTCTTTTAAAGAAGTATTATATGTGTTATACTTCTTTGTGTAATACGTATCAAAGACTCGGTTTCTTCCCTTGTCTCTCTCATTTCATGGAAATTACAAAGTTACATGGAAATTAGGAAGAACTCAGGCAGGAGAAAGAAGATATTACAACTTAGAGCACCACAAAATTCCTACACTCAGAAGCCTAAGGGTTATGGTCCACCAATTAACTTTGAATATATGCACGCATGCACAAGCACATACACAAATACACACACACACAAAATGCCAGAGGAGCTCTTTCCACCAGAGACATAACAAAGTACTCTGGGCACTGATAAACTTGCAGAAGAGACTGCAAGTCGCAATTTACATATGAGCTCGCTCAAGTTCAAAACGGTTTGATTGAAAATGTGCTAACAATTATAAAATAGAAAATTTGGCAGTGCTTTCCTCCAAAAAACCCACACCCTACCCTCTTTCCAATTCCAGGAAGAAGAGATTCCCAACAAGCAACCCTAGAGGCGTATCCCACCTTCTCACATGTTAGTGCACCTTGCTGGACATAAGAGCATGACAACCCCATGACAGGCACAGGAAACTCTGAGCTGCATCAATCCCCTAATTCTGGTCTCTGACAAATATCATCAACCTGAGAACTGAAGACTCTGATTGTTTTAGTTTGTTAAGCTGCCGGAATGCAATATGCCAGAAATAAAGGGGAATTTACTAGGTTGCAAGTTTATAGTTGTAAAGCCATCAAAATATCCAAACTAAGGCATCTAGAGAAAGATACCTTGATTCGAGAAAGGTGGATGGGTCTGGAACACATCTGTCAGCTGGGAAGGCAGGTGGCTGGCATCTGCTGCAGTCTCTGGCTTCTCACTTCCAACATCTTCCCCGGAGGCATTTTCTTTTTTCATCTCCAAAGGTCTCTGGCTGTGTGGGTTCTATGGGCTCTGAAGCTTTTTCCAAAATGGCTCCCTCTTAAAGGACTCTAGTAAGCAACCCCACCTTGAATGGGTAGACACACATTTCGATGGAAACCACCTAATCTAACGATACCACCCACAATTGGATGGGTCACATCTCCATTTTAAAAATCAAAAAGATCCCACCCAACAATATTGAATGAGGATTAAAGAACATGGCATTTCTAGGGTACACAACAGTTTCAAACCAGCACACTAACTATTATGGTAGAGGTGTCTACTTCTCCCTTCAATGTTGTCAGTGTTTGCCTCATGTATTTTGGAGCACTCAGGCTCTGTGCATAAATATTTGATTGTTATGTCTTCTTGTTGAATTGTTCATTTTATTAATATATAGTATCCCTCCTTGTCTCTTTTAGTTGTTTTACATTTGACGTCTAATTTGTTGGATATTAGTTTAGCTACCTCTGCTCTTTTCTAGTTGTTGTTTTGTGAAATATCTTTCCCCAACCTTTCACTTTCAATCTGCTTTTGCCCTTGGGTCTAAAGTGAGTCTCCTGTACACAGTATACAGGTGGGTCCTGTTTTTTAATCTACTCTGCCACTTTATGTCTTTTGATTGGGGAATTTATCCCATTAACACTTAATGTTGTTAATGTAAAGGCAGTATTTTCTTCTACCATTTTGTCTTTTGGATGTTATATGTCATATCTAATTTTTATCTCTTTTTACCTTTACTGATAGTCCTCATTTCTACCCTTTTCCAACCTTTCTCTCCTACCTTTTCCCATCTGCCTGCAGCACTCCCTTTAGTATTTCTTGCAGAGCCGGTCTCTTAGTCACAAATTCTCTCAGTGATTGTTTCTCTGAAAATATTTTAATCTCCCCCGTCATTTTTTGCAGGACAGTTTTGCTGGGTATTAAAAACTTGGCTGGAAGTTTTTCTCTTTCAGAATCTTAAATATATCATACCACTGCCTTCTCGCCTCCATGGTTTCTGCTGAGAAATTCACACATAGTCTTATCAAGCTTCCCTTGTATGTGATGGATTGCTCTTCTCCTGCTGCTTTCCAAATTCTCTGACTTTGACATTTGACAATCTGATTAGTAAGTTCCTGGAGTAGGTGTATTTGGATCCATTCTGTTTGGGATATGCCACATTTCTTGGATTTGTAATGTTGTGTCTTTCATAAGAGACGGGAAATTTTCAGTGATTCATTTCCCCCATTAGTCTTTCTGCTCCTTTTCTCTTCTCCACTCCTTTTAGGATACCCAGAACACATATATTCATGTGCTTCGTGTTGTCATCCAATTCCCTGACACCTTGCTCATATTTTTCCATTCTTTTCCCTATCTTTTCTTTTGTATGTAGGATTTCAGATGTCCTGTCCTCTAGTTCCCTAATCCTTTCTTCTGCTTCTTCAAATCTGTTGTTGTGGGTCTCCAGTATATTTTCATCTCTTCTTTTGTGCCTTTCATTTCCATAAGTTGTGATTCGTTTTTTCAAACTTTTGAGTTCTTATGTTTGCCCAATGTCTGCTTTTATATCCTTCATTTCTTTTGCCATATCTTCCCTCAACTAATTGATCTGACTTTTGATGAGATTTTGCATGTCTGTTTGAAATCCTAAATTGGTTGTCTCAACACCTGAATTAGTTCTTTCAACTCCTGTATCTCATCTGAAATGTGGGCTTGTTCCTCTCATTGGGCCATAACTTTGATTTTCCTAGAATCACTTGTTATTTTTTCTTGGTATATAAGCATTTGATTTCCTTAATTAGTTTATTCTGGAGGTCATTTTCACTCTTTTACCCAGGTTTTGTTGGATGGCTTTGTTTTCTACCTGTTCTTTGGCATTCAGGTCAACTTATTCTAGACCTCTAGGATAGATTCTGTTTAACTGATTGGAATTTTTCAGCTCTAGTTTCTCTTTTCCTTGTCCTGCCTTTTTTTCTTAAGGAGGGTCTCCTCAGATGTGACTGACCCCAGATTTTCCCAGAGCAGACAGGCCCACATTCCAGGAGGAGAGAATAGCCAGTATCAAGTTTCCCTCAGGGTTAGATCCAGCAGGTTGTCAGACATTCCTATGAAGCCTCCAGACTCTGCGCTTCTCCTATCCTGCCCAGCATGTGGTGTGTGTCCACCTGCAGCCTCCCACCCATGTAAACTGATGTACTTTTAATTTCAGCAGCCTCGCCCTCCCAGTGGTGTGGTTGAGACAGGGGCTAAAGTGGGCTTAGATTGCTTCTGTTTTCCAGCCCTGGGGGCCTGAATTCCCTGAAGGAGGGCTGCCACTTGAGCTAGACCCCACCATCTTTTATTGGGGAAGATGCATCCTTTAGGGAATCAACCCCATCCACCTGCCTAGTTATTGTGTCTCTCAGAAATGCCTTAATTCTACCCTTGCCTAGGACAGTGCTGGAGCCTGAGAGTGCTTGTAGTTCTATCTAATGAGTTGTTAAGAAGGTTGAAAAAAAAGCCTTTTCAGAACTGGACCCCTGCTTCCTGGATTTTCCAATCAAAAGCTGGAGTCGCGGGTGGGTCAGTGGTAGAATGCTCACCTTCCATGTGGGAGACCCGGGTTCAATTCCAGGACCATGCACCACCACCGCCACCCCCCACCCCCAAAAATGTGTTATGTGGCTTCATGTGTCCCCAGGCACTATGTTCCCCCTTTTGGGGGGGTCCAGCCCTTTACAGTATTTTGGGCTGTCCAACTCATAAGCCTCTGCCTTTGTTTTTTCTTTTTTTCTGTCAGCCCTGCCCTCTTTTTACTGGGGGCAATCTCCTGCTTTAGTGCTTCTCCAGGTTCATCTGTGCCGAACTAATTCCTCGCTACTAGTAAAGTTTGTTTCTTATCCCCTTGGGCAGCCAGTTTGTTGTATCCAAGGCTTGAGAGACTTACAGCTCTGTGTGGGATCTCAGCCATTCCACCCGGGCCAGACTGTTGTATGATTTGTCCAGTCACTGATGTCCCCCCAACAGTTGTTCCATACACTTCCTGGCTACTATTTACTAGCTGCTCTGGAGGACAAACTAAATTCCACACCTCACTATGCTGCTATCTTGCCCCCTATATCCCAACCATAGGTTCTGAAAACAGAAGGAAGATCAAAGCCTAGAAGTGTCCAATGAGGTAAGAAATAAATTAGGAAAGTGTGATATCCCATAAGGGAAGAAAGTATGTCATGAAAGGATTAATCAATATTGCACATGGTGCTGAGAAGTTAAGTGATGACTTACAAACCAAGAAATATGCAGTAGCCAGAACAGATGGAGATGCGGGGCCTGGGGGGATATGCTTTAAGGAAGGCAGGTGGAATATGAGTACAGATGTAGGTAGCTTGGTATAATTGGTGTTGGGAAAATGAAGAGTTTCTCCTTCTTTGCTTCTAGTTTAAATGGGATAAAAAGAGGTCAGCAGTCAAGAATGAGGGAGTGAGAGATAGTGACGGTGAGAGAATAAGAGTGCAAGTGTCTGGAAGAAGGGATGGACTGGAGAAATATGTAGAGCCATGGTGAGAGTCCACTTGAGGTTTGTGATCATAAATTTAAAGTGAGACCAGCCAGCATGGTCGTATGTTTTTCTCCAGCCATCTTCAATTGTTCAGGTGAAGTATGAAATGAGTTGAGAGTTTAAAGTTTGATTGTGGGGGGAAAAGAAGTGTAACTAATAAAGTATCAATGGCTGAGAGAGTTCAAACAGAATTGAGAGGTTACTCTGGAGGTCACACTTAGACAAGTTTCAGTTCGACATTACTACCTATCATAATTTGCCAACCCCCAAACAAACCATTCCAGCCAATTCTAAAGAACACCTAGGGCAATATATAAGGTTCTATAAAGGTTCCATGCAGTAGGGTAACTTTCCAGAAACCTACAACCTCCATATGGGAGCCTGGACCAGATAAATCCTGAAACCTAGAGGGCCCAGCCTTTCCAGAACATCAGATAGTTCCATCTCACTACCCCATATTAGTGACAGCCCCTTTCAATGTGAAAAAGTTAGAATGGGAATAGCCCAAATATCCCTAAAGAGTGGGAGAAAGATCAAAGGTGATGATGAAGTTATACAGAGAAGTAATGTTTAACAAATGAGCATGATTGCTGAATCGTTATATTAATATTTCTTTTAGGCTCCAGTATCTTATAGCAGCTAGAAGTAAAACCTAACATTTTGGAACTGTAACCCATACCAAACTCTGAAATCTGTTCTACAACTAATTTTTGTGCCGTGCTTAGAAATTTATTACTTTTTCGTATCTATGTTATTTTTCACAAAAAAAAAGAAAAAAAGTCGACTGTGATGATTAAAAAATATTTATTCCTTCTAGCCTCCTATATTCTGGAGCAGCTAGAAGGAAAAATCTGAGAGGATCATATGGCCTGTAACTACCTGTTGAAGAGTGCTTTGAAAACGACTGCTTTTTTCTTTCTTTGCTTTGTATATACATATTACACAATAAAAAAGTTTTTTTAAAAAAAGTGGACTGTGGCTTGAGAGGGCTGTATGAAGAAACGACATAAGAAAGAAAATGATTGTCAAATCAGCAGCTCATGTAACAATAACCACTGCTTTAGGGGACTGAGAATGTGACGAGGATTGAAGAATTGTCGGAGTGGGAATGCTAGAGTTAGTGAGCTGGAGAGGCAGGGACTGAGAAGTGTGCACTGGACTTCACAACAGAAAAATCATTCATTACCTTTGCCAGGAGAGTTTCAGTACAAGAGTGGATTCTGTATCACCTTTCAGTGGGTTCAAGTAAGTAAGTGAGAAAGTAGGGGCTTGAATGTAAACTAGTAGCCCTGAACCGGGTTGGACATCGTAATCACTGGGGAAGTTTGTTTCGTTTTTAGGTTCTCAGGTTAATTTGATGCAGCCAGACAAGTCCCTATTGTTTGGTAATACCTGGCAGAAGAACTTTTAAGAAGCCTGTCTGATATTATCATTGCCTATTTAGATTACAATACAAGTAAAGAAAAAAAACTGCCTTAATGTATTTCTAGTGAGAAAAAAAAATGTAAACCCTTTCGACAGACCTATACGCAAAATAAGAAAAAGATACTTCTATGATTTAACTTGGTGATTCCAGTCCTTGGGATTTAAATAAAGAAACATGGAAAAAATGTCACATTTATATATGAAATATTATGCAACCATAAAAAAATAATGTTTTCAAACATCACTGGATTTGAAAATGTTCCACATTTGGCGTTGCAAGAAAAAGAAATGGATTGTACATAGACATGTGTGTTAGTTAGATTCAGTTGTCAACTTGGCCAGGTGAGCATACCTAGTCTTGTTGCTGCGGACATAAGCCAATGGTACCTGAACCTCATTTGTTGCTAATTACATCTGCAGTCGACTAGGAGGCGTGTCTGCTGCAATGAGTGACGTTTGACTTAATTGGCTGGTGCTTAAATGAGAGAACGCAAGGTAGCACAGCCCAAGCAGCTCGGCATTCCTCATCTCAGCACTTGCAGCTCAGCCCAGACCTTTGGAGATGCAGAAAGAAGTCACCCCGGGGAAAGTTGTTGGAACCCAGGGGCCTGGAGAGAAGGCCAGCAGAGACCATCCTGTGCCTTCCACGTAAGAAAGAGCCTCAGTGGAAAGTTAGCTGCCTTTCCTCTGAAGAACTAACAAAATAAATCCCCTTTTATTAAAAGCCATGCTGGAGGTCTGGAGTTCGATCCCTGGTGCCTCCTGCCCATATGCAAATTAAATATATATATATATTTATATATATATATAAAAGCCAACACACCGTCTCTGGTGTGTTGCATTCCGGCAGCTACCAAACTAGAACAACATGTAACCAATTTGTTTGAAATCTGTGCCCATAAAAGCCTAGGAGGAAATGCAACCAAAGTTGAATAGTGATTATCTGTCAGCAATGTGTTCATAGGTGATTTCTCCACTGTGGTTTTCTGAATTTTTGCAAAACAAAGTATCTTACTTTTATATTCAGAAAACAAAAAGATGAAAAGGAATTACTTCTTTGGGATTTAGGAGTAAGTAGAGCTGCATGCAAGGCAAGACAAGGCAAGGGGGTTGTGTTTTGCTTTTTTTTTTTCTTTTGTATCAGAGAGGCTTAGACATCATTATAGACTGAGAGAAAAGACTGAATAGAAAGGCTTCAGTTTAACATATAGGAAGGGACTGGATCTTTTATAAGTTTCGAGGTTGACGGTAAGAAGGCATGAAATAAAAAAACAAGGGATGGAAGAATAAAGCGTCATAATTTTGAGGTGGCCTTTAACATAAAATTACAAAACTACTTTTTTGAATTGCTAAACAATATGTACAACAGAAAACCTAACCTCATCTCTGAATATGTTCCACCCATTAGTCATCAGAATCGACAAAGAGAAAGCCTTATATTCTCTTTCATTTTGGTGATTTTTTTTTAACTGATGTTTACCAGCAGTATTCAACCAGCCCCATATACACGGGCACTTTGAGACTCAAGAAAGGCTGAGTTGTTTTTTTTTTAATATTTTTATTGACAAAATATAACATACAAACACGAACATTCTTAACATATGAACATTCCATTCTTGGTATATAATCAACGACTCACAATATCATCACATAGTTGTATATTGATCATTATGGTCACTTCTTAGAACATTTGCATCACTCCAGAAAAAGAAATTAGAAGAAAAAAGAAAAAACTCATACATACCATACCCCTTACCCCTCCCTCTCATTGATCACTACAATTTCCATCTAACCAATATATTTTAGCCTTTGTTACACCCCTATTTTATTTTCTATACCCCTTGCCACTCCCTTTCCTTGATCACTAATATTTCAGTATACTCAATTTAACATTTGTTCCCATTATTTATGTATTTTTAATCCATATGTTTTACTCATCCGTTCATACTGTAGATAAAAGGAGATCAGACACAAGGCTTTCACAATAACAGTCACATTGCGAAAGCTGCATCTTTATACAATCATCTTAAAGAAACATGGCTACTGGAACACAGCTCTACAGCTTCAGGCACTTCCCTCCAGCCTCTCCAATATACCTTAAACTAAAAAGGGGGTATTAATATAATGCATAAGAATAACCTCTCGACTCTTTGAAACCTCTCTGCCATTGACACTTTATTTTGTCTCATTTCTCTCTTCCCCCTTCTGGTCGAGAAGGTTTTCTCAATGCCTTGGTGCTGAGTCCCAGCTCATCCTAGGATTTCTGTCCCATGTGGCCAGGCAGGAAGGCTGATGATGATGCAAGCATGGGGAGGGGCAAACGAACAAGAGAACTGGGGGAACTGAGGGTGACGGTGAGATAGTGATTCAGGTCATCGACCACATAACCGAGACTTTTGGGAACAGAGTGAAGTCTCAAGGGTGCTGCGAGACCAGAAGAAAAGGGGGGCGCCAAAGCATAGGGTCTGCGAAGTGCACCAAAGCTGGGGAGGCACAGAATGAAACAGCTGGAAGAACTGACAAAAACTGGAGGAAGGGATTTTGAAGTCTGCTGTGTCTGGTAAGAAACACACTGGGTGACAAGCAGGCCTTGGCTAGGTCTTGGCCACGAGGGGAACGGGGTCTGCGGGTTTCAGAAAGTCGAAGTATTAGATGGATTTGATGATCCGTCCACATCATGAACTGTGAGTAAACCACACCAAATATAAAAATCTGATAAAATCCGGAAAGCGGCTCTCTTCACGTCCATTAAGGCTACCCTGCCTTTACTTGCTTCCTTATCTATGAACCACCCATAAAATGAATTTCATAAAAATTTAGACAGCCCTGATCTTCTCATTCAGTCAAATACCAGATGGAAATATCCCTTCTAAGGAGCCCAGATCTGGAGAGAAAAAGCCAGAGAAGCTGCTTAGATAGATTACACTAAACCCACTGGATTTTATGGTAGATTTCCCCTTTCATTCCCCTGGGCATTTCCAGAGGTTAGTAAATTTCTTTATCAATGTTTTTTCTTAAATAAAATCAATGCAGTTACATTTTATAAAAAAAAACCTCAAACACCACAGCACGATAAAAATACAATGTTTAGTATCTCCTTGGAACTTCCTCCTTGCAGTTCTACCTCACGAAATTTAACTATGATTAATATTTTCATGTTTACACATCTAGAACTACATTTATACATGAGAATAAAGTCATATAAAATGTTTCCCAACATATTACATAAATTCAACATATATCAAAATATGTTAACTCTGGAAAACAAGTTCCATGAGGGACAGGTAGATCTTACTAGGTCAGATCTGAAAAACTGCAAAAACGTGAGAACATTAGAAACTGCATGTGGGGGGGGGCGCTAATCAGGGAACTCTTGTACCTTCTGTGTGATGTTTGTAAATGTCCATCTGCCTGGAAATAAACAGAAAATAATTAGAAATGCTATCACGATAAAATTTTGATAGCAAACATTAACAGCATGTAAACATTACATATAAAATACAAATCGACTTGGAATGAGCAGAGACTCAGGATCAAGGGATTGAGAAAAACCCTAGAATGAGCTAAGATTTAGCATCAAGGGATTGAGAAAATCTTCTCGACCAAAAGGGGAAAGAGGGAAATGAGACAAAGTCTCAATGGCTGAGAGATTCCAAACAGAGTCAAGAGGTTATCCTGGAGGTTATTCTTATGCATCAAGTAGATATCATCTTGTCATTCAAGATGTAATGAATGGAGAGGCTGGAGGGAACTGCCTGAAAATGTAGAGCTGTGTTCCAGTAGCCATGTTTCTTGAGGATGATTGAATAATGATACAGCTGTCACAATGTGACTGTGTGATTGTGAAAACCTTGTGTCTGATGCTCCTTTTATCTACCTTGTCAACAAAGGAGTAGAACATATGGAATAAAAATAAATAATAGGGGGAAC
>PVIY010049484.1:0-16708 GCA_004026745.1 Myrmecophaga tridactyla | reverse complement strand
CAATGGCTTCAATTTGCCAAGCCCTGGGGTCTGCGTTCTTTGAGAGAGGGATTCCACCTAAGTTGGGCTTCCCCCCTCCCCTGGGGAAGGCGCATGTGGGAGACAGCCCTGAGAGCAGTCTGTTTCTGCCTGTGTGTGGGGCAGCCGCAGCCTGAGAGGTCCCGCCGCTGAATCTGGAGACTGCCAAGTCTCCGTAGCAACCGCCGGGAAAACCCCCGTTTTGTCCCCTTTCCGCTTTTCCGGTTAGCCCACTAAGCGATTTCTGACTTGCCCGATTTCGCGTGAGCTGGGGGCTATTTTTCGAAGTCAGAATTTGTTTATTAATGCCGCAATTGGCACTTGGTTGGACTCAGTCCCTGCTACTGTTTCCTTTCTCTCCGCGAATCCGCCTATGGGGGAGGGGCGCCGGCCACCGCGGCTTTGGGGAACTCACAGATCCGGCGAGTGCGGTCGTTTGGATTCAGTCTCTGCTACTGTTTCCTTTCTCTCCGCGGAGCCGCCTATGGGGGAGGGCCGCCGGCCGCAACGGCTTTGTGGAACTCACAGATCTGGCGAGTGCGGTCGTTTGGATTCAATCTCTGCTACTGTTTCCTTTCTCTCCGCGGAGGTGCCTATGGGGGAGGGGGCACCGGGCGCCGGCCGCCGGCCGCTGCAGCTCTGGGGAACTCACAGATCCGGCCAGTTGCCGTCAGTCTAAGCTGCTCCCGTTCTGGGCGCGCTGTGTGTTCGGTCACTATCGTGGTTCCGGGAGCTGTTCTGTATTGTTTCTGGTTATCTAGTAGTTGTTCTGGAGGACGAACTAAAACACGCACCTTGCTAAGCCGCCATCTTGGCCCCTCCCTCCCCATATTCATTCTTATGCATATGGATATTGAGTTAGCCCAGCCCCAACTTTGAAGAGAAGTTTGCCCAATTAGTGTACATGGTAACTTTGTTGAAAATTTGTAAACAAAGGTGCATGGGTTAGTTCTGAAGCAGCACTACTAGTTTTCTATATGTCAACCTTTATGGAAGTTGTCCATCATTTTGTGACTTTTGGTAGGTTTGATACCGAGAAATGCTAATCCACAAAATTTTTACTTTTTTTACAATATTAATTTCTTGGGACACTTGTGATTCAATATGAGTTTCAGGATCAGCATTTGCATTTCTGCAAGAATAGACCATTGGGATTTTGTGAGTTTAATCTTTTGGGTTACTTTGGCAGCTTACCAATATGATCTTCCTATTCATGAGTAGGTGAAGACTTTTCATTCATTTTGACAAATTAATAATGGAGAAATTATGTCTCCTGGATATTTTAATTTCACGTTATTGGATTGTTAGTGAAGTTGAGCACATTTTCATGACAATAAATTATTTATATTTGACTTTCTGAATCACTGGTTCACTTTCTTTGGTCAGTGAATTCTTAAGTATTTTAACACTTATTTAAAACAGTGTTTCATATGTCTATGGTGTTGTGATTTTTTAATGTCTAATTCATTCTAAATGTGAATTTTTCTTTTGTTGGTCAATTTGTTAATAATGTTTCCCGTTTAGGATTGAATGGGCTTGAGTTGAAAATTGTGGTCTCAGATTTATTTCTTTCATCTTGGTTTATGCTCAGTAGATAATCTATCCTTTTTTTTCTAGAGATCTTATGCTATTTTTAATCTTTCCTCTAATTTCAATTAACTATGCTAATTGGTGTTAAGAAAGGAAATGAACATCATTTTGGCTTCCAAGAAATGCCAAGTTGTGCAAGCAACATTTATTCTGAAACCCTTCCTTATCTCAATGATTTTAATGCCCTTTTGTAAAATAATATTTTATTGTATATGAATTATTTGTGATTATTCTGGTACATTGATTCTGATATTATATATTGATATACCTATGCTTATTCAATCTAATTTCAAAATGTTTTGTAGTCATGGATTTATTTCACATTTTAATAATGAGTGGGGAAATTTTCCCTCTTTATTTATCATTTTTAAAACTATCTATTAAAAGATATTCTTCAGGAATACATGGATAACATGTCCTTTTTGTGAAAAGCTATCCTCAATCTACTAAATCTTCCCTCTAGACCCAAAAGTCATATTCTTCCCACATGCAATGTAAGAGCAAGCAGAATTTTTGGGGAGCAGCTGGCTTCAGGGTGGTTGTGGCAGCAAACTGTGGACATTGTTATGTAGAGCAGTCTGGGAGGAAGTGAATGTTTACCCCAAATGGTTATGTTAAGTATGAAGGAAGAGAGCACTGAAAATTAAGCACCCTGATTTCTTAGGAAATGCATGCATGCTTTTTGTCACCCTGTAGTATATAGATTGGATCTGGTTAAGAATAAAGTTGTCTGTTGTTTGTAATGGCTGATATTCAGACCCCCTGATCCTGTCTGTCTTTCTTTCTCATCACTCCTTAATATCCTTCGAGTTCCATTCCATAGGAAGCAAGGATTCAAAATTCGTTTAATACTTTGCCATATTCCCAAAGCCTTAAGCCATTTCCGTAACAGTTATACATACAAGGTCTCATAAAACTCAATTTTGGGTGTGGGACATTCTAGTGAAAAATTTGTGAGAGTCTGTGGGTCTTTGGAACCTAGAAAGCAGATTATATAATTCTGAAATAGAAGAGAGGGACAGGCATACTAAAGCTGTTCCCATTCCATAAAGAATAAATTCGAAGGAAAAATATATGGAGTATGGGTTGCAAGCAAGTCTGTAATTCACCAAAGGAAACTCCATTTGAGTTCAAGGTCTATGTGCGATCTTTGGATTGATGCTTTATTTTATGGGTGTGTTGGATTATTAGCACAATACTTCTGAAGTAGTGAGAACACTGGGTCATAGGCCCCACCTCTCCAAGCTTTGGGGTGGCAGTTTAACTTTACCATAACATCAGAGAGAAAGACCCATAATCTCCAAACACCTGGATGCAAACCTACACTTATCAAAGTCATGGGTGGAAGCTACTCTCTCTTAGCCCAAGGAGTTAGCTTTGTTTTAGGCCTTTGCTAATATGGGACAGTCCTTGAAGTAAACTTCTCTCATTTTGCTCCAATTCTGTCCCTTTCAGTCCATGCTGGTGGTGTTCCTACTAACACAATTCTCAGAATCTTTGTCAGTTTTGCTTGACATTCAAGTATATCCAAGCTGAAAGGCAAAATAACTAGTACCCTTCCTAGACAAATATACTTCAAATACTGACCTCTTTGGGGATGGTCTACTGGATCCATGGTTCATTTATCTACCACATTAGCAAATGTGTTTAAACTAAACTCTAATGAGGAGCCACATACTCTGGAAATTCACCTCCCAGGAGATCAGAGCAGGACCTGATAGCGCCATCTCTGACCTCAGTCTCTGAGCCGCCTATCTGAATTTGCTGAGAATTTACCAAGTTGTCATTAGCTGGTTGTTTTGTAACTAAGTATCCAGTGCATAGTTTATCCCTTCCCTTTTGGCATTTTACTATAGACAACAAGGAGAAACCACACCTCATCTTCCATATTTAGTTTGGAAATATCAGATGAATGTCCACATTCTTTTTTATAAGTTATGCTTTCTCTTGAATTCGTTGGATGTCCTAAAACATGTCAAAGAGGATTTCTGAAGACAGAAAGAAAATTTAATGCCTAATCTACTTTAGCCATTCAGGTATTCCTGTATTTCACCTTTATTGGAGTTTCCAGCTTGTGGTCTGCCATAAGGAATTAGGTTATGTCAATCCCTGTGGCCACATGAACACGTTGAGTCACTGATTTACGAAGTTAAATAATAGTTAGACAGTGTGCAGCCTTGTGTTGTTCCAGGTATAAGAGGGAAAGCTAGTCTTCCACCGTTAACTATGATGTAAGCTGTCTTTCATATACTCTCTTTATCATGTGGAGGATGTTTCTTTCTATTCTGAATTTTCTAAATGTTTTCATCAAGAGTGGATATTGGATTTTTCAATTGTCTTCTTTATGTCAATGGAGATGATCCTATGGATTTTCCCTTAATTTCGTTAAAGCAGTGTATTACATGAATTCATTTTCTTATGTTGCATCACCCTAGCATACCTGAGATAAAACCCACATCATTATGGTGTAAAATTATTTTAATATGCAGTTAGATTCAATTTGTAAGTACTTGGCTGAGGGTTTTTGTGTCTATATTCACAAGAAATGTTTGGTCTGTAATTATTCTTTCTTGTCAGGCTTTAGCACTAAGCTGATGGCCTCCTAGAAAGAGTTAGGTAGTCTTCCCTACTGTTCAATTTTATTAAGAAATTGAGCAAGATTGGTGTTGATTCTTCTTGGGAGGCTTGGTAGAATTTACCTGTGAAGCTGTCTGGTTCTGGGATTTTCTTTTTTGCATGTTTTTTTTAAAATATAATTTTTATTATGAAATATATACACAAAAAACAATATATTTCAAAGCAAATAACAATTAGTTATAGAAAAGATTCCAGAGTTCAATAAGAGTTACAGTTCCACAGTGTTAGGTTTTCCCTTCTAGCGCCTCCAAGAACTGGAGACTAAAAGAAATATCAATATGATTCAGCACTCATACCCATTTGTTATATTCTATCTTCTCTGTTATAACTCCACCATCACCTTTGATTTCTCTCTCACTCATTAGGGGTATTTAGGCTATGCCCATTCTCAACTTTTCACATTGAAAAAGGCTGTTGATAATATGGAAAGGGGGATAGTAATAGTTGATGCAATGTAGAGGTTGGCCAATCTGGGTTTCTATATTTATCTTGCCTAGGAAACCATCTGGAGGGTGTAGGTTTCTGGAAAGTAATCATAGTGCAATGGAACCTTTGTAGAATCTCCTAGAGCTCTAATCCACGATTCTCAATTGACATTTTTTCAGCTATTTGTCCTTTCAGTCATATGTCAGACAGTTATTCAGCAATTATGTATGGTAAACACTAACTGATATTCTGGAAATAAAGAAATTAATGGCGTTTCTCATTCTCTTAAAGAGTTCGCAGTTTAAACAATAGAAGAAGCATGGACTATCAGATGACACAACAGTCCTTCAATCCAGAAAGTGATTCCCTCTCCTTGGGTTGGTTAATGAAGACTTCACACAGGTGATACTTGTCATGAGTCTGGATGGAGGAGCAGTGCTCTTCCAGGTGGGTAAGGATAATAAATCTACAGGAAGGGGCAGAATGTATGGAAATGTGGGAATTATTAAGAAGAAAGTTGTACTTAGGAAAGTGGAATTAGTTCTTTAAATACAGTGCAATAGAGGTCAGAAAATGGACAGAAGAAGAAGAAGGGGCCATGTTGGCAGCACCCTGATAATAGAGTGGCTTGTGTTTCAGCTACAGCATAGATAATTAATCAAAAAAATATTGGTCTTATAACAGAATTCCACAATGAACCTTAGTTTGTGGAAATGTCACCCTGATTTTATTTGAGGAAGACAATATGCCTTCTGTCAAAGACTTAGAGGAGTCAGTATAGCATAGTGGGCATTGTTATAGAGAGATGGTAAATGAATAGAGATTTGTAAGGCATGGGAAGGAAAATTATTCTTTCTAAGAATAATTAATTAGTGAAAATGGAAGGGTAGGGAATGCTGGAGGCTTGTATTTCCAGAAAACACTGCAGGAACCTTCAAAAACTGCTATATCCAATTCCATTTAAATTATGGAAATTAGCTAAATGTTAGCACAACCAAGGGAAAACCCAATGCCCAGAACATCACACTTATGACCCCATAATTCTTCTATCGCTTTTAGCTTCCAGAAATCGTGGTTTTTGCATTTATCTATCCTAAAGGGAGGTAAGTGTCACAGTCAGGGTCATGTGTCAACTTGGCCAGATGGTGGTACCTGTTTGTCTGGTTGGGCAAGTGCTGACTTGTCTGTTGCTATGTGGACATTTCATAGAATTAAATCATGATCACATCAGCTGAATCCACAGCTGAATTTGCTTGTAATCAGCCAAGGAAAGTGTCTTCTGCAGTGAGTGATGCTTAATCCAATCACAGGATGCCTGCTAAGGAGGATTCAGAAGAGACAGTCTTTCTCCCTACTTTGGCTGGCAAAACTTTTCTTTGGAATTTGTCCTGATCCTCCATCAGAATCATCAGATTCACAGCCTGCACTGTGGATTTTGAACTCTATGTTCCCATGGTTACATGAGGCACTTTTATAAATTTTATATTTATGGATATTTCCTGCTGATTCTGTTTCTCTAGAGAACCTTAAATAATACAGCTTGGTACCAGGAGTGGGTCTTAAGAAACAGAATCTTAAATGAGATTTTGTGATTGGTTTTCTACTCTGACTGCCTTCAAAGGCACTAAGGACTCTGATTCCTGTAGTAAGAATGATACTGTCAATCCATGAGGTGAGGTGCCAAAAGAAATACTCAAAATATCACCATTTAATTCTCCTAATGCTTTGCTTGTACAAAGCTAGGCACTGGGGGATAAAATTTTTGACACCTTTATGGATTTTTGTGGAAATAGGAGGTATAGAGATGTTGGCTGGTTGCTGTTAGATACACTGTATGCATTAATGACTGAAAGGGATGGGCTTAAGGCTTCAAATGAGATGCCTATGTGCTGTCTGACACATGTAAATGCTTCTACGAGTGTCCTGAAGGAAAATCTTATTTTGTGTAGCTGTAGGTATGAACTCTCTGAAAACCAGACTGAGAATGTCACTGTTTGAGTAACAACTTTATAACATAAACTGAAATCTCCATCTTGCAATCTGCCTTCTGTTAGATTGAGGACATCGATTTGAAAGGAGTGGAACCCTGAAAAGTTGGATGGTGACATATGAATTGATAATGATGTCAGTGGTGAGGTTGAAACCCTAGGTCATGCTGAATTTTCTCTAGATAATCCTATAATAGTCTTCCCTGAGGACACAGCCACCCCACCTCCGGCCTGCCTTGAAGAGTTGGTCACCCAACCTCTTCCTGAAGGGATTAGCCCTAAAGTGATTAAATTAGTTTCACCAGACAAAACTGCAAATGAAGGCCCTGAAGCAAATGGCTTGGAAGAAATTTCTAATTCTTTTCATGACCCACTCCCACCACTTTTCATTTCCTCCAGACCTGTAACTAGACTAAAGTCCCAACAGTCCTCTAAAGGTGAGGTACAAAATATCGCACATGAGGAGGTAAATTATACTCCAAAAGTTCTGTGTGAATTATGTAGGCAAAAAACAGGGGAATATGTGTGGCAATGGATTTGAAGGGTGTGAAATAATGGTTGGAGGAATGTAAGGCTAGGTTAGGCTGAATTTATTGATATGGGCCCACTAAGCAGAGATGCTGCATTCAATGTTATAGCTTGAGGGGTAAGAAAAGGCATTCACAGATTGTTTGGATGATTGGCTGAAACATGGATGAAAAGGTGGCTGACATTACCTGTGCTTGAAATGCCATAACTGCCCTGCTATAAGGTAGATGAGGGGATTCAGGGACTTAGAGAAATTGGAATGTTAGATTCGATTTATCATGCAAAGCCATTGCTATTACACCCCAGGAATGTCCACAGGATGCACCTTTTACTAGAACAGGAGAAATATATTTGTTAGACTAGCACCATCATCCCTGAAGAGCTCAGTGGTTGCACTTCTCTGTAGGTCAGATATTCTCTGTAGGCCCTTAACTGTAATGGGGGTGACCAGATCCCGAGTTGGCAGAAGCCAGGTGAAAGCACTTAATCACCAAAGCCAGGGTGGACATGGCTATTATACTAGACAGCAAACTCAAAGCAGGAGTCAAAATAATCTGACTTGCAGAAATTTGTGGCGTTGGCTTGTAAATCATGGGGTACTAGGAGTACAATAAATGGGCAGTCCACTAAATTCTTGTTTGAGCTGTAGAAACAAAAGAGTTCTAGGTCAAGTGAACAAAAGTCTAACTTGAATTGCATAAACACAGAGTCATGGATCCTCAATCAATTTCCAGACTTGAGACCGTTTACAGACTCAGAGCCCCTTGAATAAAGGGGAGGCCAGGTCCCTCTTGGGGAGAATTCTGTTATACTGCCACAAATTTGTACTCTTAATTTTCCTCCAAACCTTCCCCAAGGAGACTGATGGCCTTTTACCAGGGTAAGTGTGCATTGGGGAAAAGGAAATGATCAGATATTTTGGGGATTATTGGACACAGGTTCAGAAGTGACATTAATTCCAGGGAACCCAAAACGTCACTCTGGTCCATCAATCTGACTGGGGTCTTAAGGAGGTCAGGTGATCGATGGAGTTTAACTCAGGTCCATCTCACAGGCACTGCTACCTTTACAAAATGGGATTAGGATTAAAACATGGTTTTTCTAGACCCATTCTGTTGTTATTTTCCCATTCCTAGAATACATAATTAAAATAGAAATACTGATCAACTGGCAGAATCCCCACCTTTGCTTTCTACCTCATGAAGTGAGGGCTATTATGGTAGGAAAATCTAAGTGGAAGCCCCTAGAACTGGCCTTACCTAGCAAAATAGTAAATTGGAGGCAATACTGGATTCCTGGAGAGCTTGCAGAGATTACTGCCATTCTTAAGGACTTGAAGGATGCAGGGGTGGTGATTCCCACCACATCGCCATTCAACTCTCCTAATGGCCTGTGCAGAAAACATATGGGTCTTGGAGGATGACAGTGGATTATCACAAGCTCAACCAGGTGGTAACTCCAATTGCAGCTGCTGTTCCAGTGTGGAATCATTGCTTGAGCAAATGAATAAATGCCTGGTATCTGGTATGCAGTTATTAATGTGGAAAATGTTTTTTTCTCAATACTTGTTAGTAAGGATCACCAGAAACAGTTTGCTTTCAGCTGGCAAGGTCAGCAATATACTTTTACTGTCATACCTCAGGGGTATATCAAATCTACAGCCCTATGCCATAATCTTCTCCACAGGGACCTTGATCATTTCTCCCTCTCACAAGACATCAAGCTGCTGCATTATATTGATGATATCATGTTGATTGGACCTAGTGAGCAAGAAGTAGCAACTACTCTAAACTTATTTGTAAAGCATTTGGTGTCAGAGGATGGGAGATAAAACCATCAAAAATGCAGGGGCCTTCCACCTCAGTGAAATTTCTAGCTGTCCAGTGGTGTGGGGCATGTCGGGATATCCCTTCTAAGGTAAAGGATAAGTTGCTGACTCTGGCCCCTCCTACTACCAAAAAATAGGCACAACACCCAGTTGGTCTCTTTGGATTTTGGCGACAACATATTTGGGTGTGCTCCTCCAGCCCATTTATTCAGTGACCAGAAAAGCTGCTAATTTTGAGTGGGGACCTGAACAAGAGGAGGCTCTGTGCCAGGTCCAGACTGCTATACAAGCTTCTCTGCCACTTGGGCCATAGGATCCAGCAGATTCAATGGTACTGTAAATGTCGGTGGCAAGTAGAGATGCTGTCTGGAGCACTTGGCAGGCCCCTATAGGAGAATCACAATGCAGACCCTTAGGATTTTAGAGCAAAGCCTTACCACCTGCTTCAGATAACTACTTTCCTTTTGAGAAACAGCTTTTGGCCTGATACTGGGCCTTAGTAGAGACTGAATGCTTAACCATGGCCAACCAAGTTACCATGAGACCTGAGATGCCTATCATGAGGTGGGTGTTATCTGACCCACCAAGCCATAAAGTTGAGCATGCGCAGCAGCACTCTATTGCAAAATGAAAATGGTATATATGAGATAGAGCCAGAGAAGCTCTTAAAGGCACAAGTAAGTTACATAAGGAAGTGGCCCAAATGCCCACGGTTTCTTCTCCTGCTACATTAGCTTCTGTTTCCCAGACCAGAGCTATGGCCTCTTGGGGAGTTCCTTACACTGAATTGACTGAGGAAGAGGAAACTCGGACCTGGTTTACAGATGGTTCAGCACGATATGCAAGTTCCACCCAAAAATGGACAGCTGCAGCATTACAACCCCTTTCTGGGATGTCCTTGAAGGACAGTGGTGAAAGGAAATCCTCCCAGTGGGCAGAACCTCGAGCAGTGCACCTGGATGTTCATTTTGCTTGGAAGGAAAACTGGCCAGAGATGCGTTTGTATACTGACTCATGGCCTGTTGCTAATGGATTGGCTGGATGGTCAGGGACTTGGAAAGGCCACAATTGGAAAATTGTTGACAAAAAGGTCTGGGGAATAAGTACGTGAGTAGATCTTTTTGAGTGGGTTAAAAACATGAACATAATTGTTTCCATGTGAACATGCACCAGAGGGTGACTTCAGCAGAGGAAGCTTTTAATAATCAAGTGGATAAGATGACCCATTCTATGGATACCAGTTAGCCTCTTTCCCCAGCAACTCCTGTCCTTTCCTAATGGGCTCATGAACAAGTGGTAATGGTGGCAGGGAAGGAGATTATGCATGGGCTCAGCAGCATGGACTTCCACTCGCCAAGGCTGACCTGGCTACAGCCACTGCTGAGTGCCCAATCTGCCAGCAGCAGAGACCCACACTCAGACCCTGATATAGCATCATTCCCCGAGGTGACCAGTTAGCTACATGGTGGCAGGTTGATTACATTGAACCACTCCTTTCATAGAAGGGGCAGCGATTTGTTCTAACTGGAATAGACACATACTCTGGATATGGTTTGCTTTCCCTGCAGGCAATGCTTCTGTCAAAACTGCCATCTGTGGGCTTACAGAATGCCTTATCCATCATCAAGCTATTTGACACAGCATTGCTTCTGATCAAGGAACACACTTTACAGCAAATGAAGTGTGGGAATGGGCACATGCTCATGGAGTTCTCTGGTCTTACCATGTTCCCCACCACCCAGAAGCAGCTGGATTGATAGAATGGTGGAATGGCCTTCTGAGAACTCAGTTACTGTGACAACTAGGTGGCAATACCTTGAAAGACTGGGGTAATGTTCTCCAGGAAGCTGTATATGCTCTGAATCAGCATCCGCTGTATGGTGATGTTTCTCCCACAGTCAGGATCCCTGTGTCCGGAAACCAAGGGGTGGAAATGGGAGGGGTACCACTCACTAGTACCCCTAGTGATCCACTAGGAATATTTTTGTTTCCTGTGCCTGCAACCCTTAGTTCTGCTAGGTTACAAGTTTTGTTTCCAAAACGGGGAGTTCTTCCTCCACAAGAGACGATGATTCCACTGAACTGGAAGTTAAGGCTGCCACTATTCACTTTGCACTATTTATGGCACTGGATCAACAAGCCAAGAAGGGGATTACATTATTGTCTGGGGTGATTGACCCTGACTATCAGGGGGAAGTAGGACTACAACTACATAATGCAGGTAAAGAAAACTTTTCTTGGAATATAGGAGACCACCTAGGGCGTCTTTTAGTACTACCAAGCCTTGTGATTAAATTCAATGGGAAATTGCAACAACCTAATCCAGAGAGGACTACCAATGAATCTGAAACTTCAGGAAAGAAGCTTTGGGTCACTAGACCAGGCAAAGAACCACGGCTAGCTGAAGTGCCTGCTGAGGGTAAAGTGAACATGGAATGGGTAGTGGAAGAAGGTATTGATAAATTTGAACTTCGACCATGTGATCAGTTACAGAAATGAGGACTGTAATGCTGTTTTGTTCATGTTATACTATTTAAGTTGTAAGATATCAAGTTTAGGAATGAATGTTGCCCTAGGATTTGTGCCCTATTCTGGAGAGATTTAATGTCTTTCCAGCAATATAGCAGGACAGTTGAGTATTATTTGGTAAAAGAAAAATGTGTGTTTTATTGTTTTCATTTGGAAATTGGGTATCGTTTAAGGTGATATATATAGCTGCCAAGTTGACAAGGGATGGACTCTCATGGTCATGCTCATGTGTCAACTTGACCAATTTGTGGTACCTGTTTGTGTGGTTGGGCAAGTGCTTGCCTGTCTGCAATGAGGACATTTCATAGAATTAGAACATGATCATGTCAGCTGCATCCACAGATGATTCCATCCATAATCAGCCAAAGGGGAGTGTCTTCTGCAATGAGTGATGCTTAATCTAATCACGGGAAACCTTTTAAGGAGGATTCAGAAAGGACAGCTCTATTCCTGTTTTGGGTGGGTAACCTCTCCTGTGGAGTTCTTCCAGTCACTCCATCGTAGTCATTGTCTTCACAGACAGCCCTGCAGATTTTGTACTCTGTATTCCCATGGTCACATGAGACACTTTTAATAATTTTATATTTGCGAGTGTTCCCTCACAAAGCTCAATATATATGGGTTTCTCTCTAGAACCTTAACTAGCACAAACACCTACTCAGCAAAGTAAGGAATCTTGTTGTCTCCATGCAGGGGTATTTATACACTTAGAAGCAAGATTGGGCTGCATGTCTTACACTATTTTATTTGATAATATACGTGACTGTTTCCAGTTTTGTAAGTAAAATATGTGCTCTTTGTATTCATTTTCTTCTCACCTTCAACAGTATATGAATGAAAAATGCATGTATTTACTGTAGTATCCATTTTCTAATCTTCTTACCCTGACTTTGCCTTAAAAAAACTTGCTTGAAAAATATTACTGACATAGTAAAGCATAATATGAAATTTTCAGTGTGCTAACTTTTTACAAAATGAATATCCCTGTAATACCATAATCCTGGAAATGATCACATATCTGCACTTTTCTAGACACCTTGCCCATTTTCAGAAAACCAGTCTCCTGAATCTGGTTTATGACTTAATTGTGATGGTTTGTATAATTTATATAAATCAAGCATAAGTTATATATTATTTCCTGAAGGATTATTTCACTCACTCTGTCCATGTTTTGGATACAGTTGTAGACTACCTATCATCACTGATCCATTGTAATCCTTTGTGTTCCTATACTAAGTTTTGTATCCCTCTACTTTTGATGAGCATTTGGTTAGTTCCCATTTGGGGGCCATCAACATAAGGTTCCTTTCAGCATTATGGTTCATGTCTTCTCTGAATGCTTGAACATGATGGAAGAGAGTGAGATGCTGGCTCTCAATGGCAAAATAGAGATAAACACTCCATGTCAGAATGTCCTAGCTGATGATGAAATGAATCTGTATAACGCAAGGTTTTCAAGGGAAAGAGAACAGACAGGGTGTAAGAGCACTGGAAAGGACTGAGTTTGCACTCCAGCAGGCCCAAAGGATGAAGAATCAATTCACAGAAGACAAACCTTAATGTGTAATGGAAGTTACTTGGTGCCATCCAGAGTTGCATCAGATACGTTTCCCCTGTTCTCCTTGCAATTTCTCTCTTCTGGAGGTGGAATGTCCATCCTGTCTCTCTCCAGGTATTTACTTTGGTAGCAGAGTCTATTTCCTAACTTCCACAGGTCCACCAATGGAGATGAATTTTCCCACAGGATGAAGCTTCTCTGGAGATATGACAAACTCAGTTGTGGGTGGGACCTTTGGGTTGGATCACTTCTGTGGAAATAATGACACACCCAATTTTGTTTCCCATTCCTGACCCAATTGTGACTCTGTCCTTTCAACGTGGGTCTTCATGTAAAGGGGGGACATTTTGGAGAAACCTCAGATTCAGATACATGGAAAACAGTTGCTTCATAGCAGACGGAAACATGGATGTTTGGAGATGCTTGGAGTGTTGACAGAGAGAACAAATGCCTAGATATGGGTGGAGCCCAGCAGACATCACCATATGTCTTCCTATGAAATGTTAAGCAAGCCAGAGCTCAGAATCATGTCCCTAGGAGCTAAGTGAAGGCCCATGGTCATGTAGAGAGGAAACCACTGACATCAGAAGCTGGAAACAACAGACAAGGAACAAGGACCAGCAGACACCAGCCATGTGCCTTCCCATGTGAAAGACATTGGCTATTCTTTTTCTTTTTTAAAAAAATTTATTAATTTAAAAATTTCAACAAACAAAATAAAACATTAACATATATAATCAGTAATTCACAATATCATCACTTATTTTGCATATTCATCATTTCTTAGAACATTTGCATCAATTCAGAAAAATAAATAGACAATAGAAAAAGAAATAAAACAAAAACTGAATTAAAAAACGATTATAAATACCATACCCCTTACCCCTCAATTTCATTGATCACTAGCATTTCAAACTAAATTTATTTGAACATTTGTTCCCCCTATTATTTATTTTTATTCCATATGTTCTACTCGTTTGTTGACAAGGTAGATAAAAGGAGCATCAGACACAAGGTTTTCACAACCACACAGTTACATTGTGAAAGCTATATCATTAAACAATCATCATCAAGAAACATGGCTACTGGAGCACAGCTCTACGTTTTCAGGCAGTTCCCTCCAGCTTCTCTGTTACATCTTGAATAACAAGTTGATATCTACTTAATGCGTTAAAATAACCTCCAATAACCTCTTGACTCTGGAATCTCTCAGCCATTGACACTTTTTCTCATTTCACTCTTCCCCCTTTTGGTCGAGAAGGTTATCTCAATCCCTTGATGCTGAGTCTCAGCTCATTCCTGGATTTCTGTCCCATGTTGCCAGGAAGGTCCACACCCTTGGGAGTCATCTCCAATGTAGAGAGGGGGAGGACGGTGAGATTGCTTATTGTGTTGGCTGGAGAGAGAGGCCACATCTGAACAACAAAAGAGGCTTTCCTGGGGGTGACACTTAGACCTAAACTTTAAGTAGACTTGACCTATCCTTTGTGGGGTTAAGTTTCATATGAACAAACCCCAAGACTGGGGTCTCAGCTTATAGCTTTGGTTGTCCACACTGCTTGTGAGAATATCAAGAATTCAACTTGAAGAAGTTGAATTTCTCCCTGTTCTCACCATTCTCTGAAGGGGGCTTTGCAAATACTTTTCCACTCACTGATCAAATCACTCTGGTATTCATCGAGGCATCACTCTGGACAAACCAACAAAATCTCATGTCCTACCTGCAATTCCAAGTACTTAGAGTGTTCAATCAAACTATCTACATAAGTTATATTAGGAAATGCACTATTCAAAATATAAATTTTGTACCAAATAAACTTTTTTGCCCTAGTCTCACACATAAGGTGACATTTTAAAATATTAATTACCATCTACTTTCAGCACCCTGCCGTAATGACATTCTTTGTTCTTCCTCAGGGAAAAATATTTTTAAAATTTGTACATTTAGTCACTATTATACACTCTAGGGATTCCTAGATTATACCATCTCAATCTTTAACATCTATCTTTCTTTTTGACTTCATTTATGTCCCCAGCCCACCTCCCTCTATCATTCTCACATGCAACTGCATTCAATATTTTAACATAATTGTATTGCAGTTAGGTAGTTTGCGCTGTCCATTTCTGAGTTTTTGTATTCAATCCTGTTGCACAATCTGTATCCCTTCAGTTCCAATTACCCAATATCTTACTTTATTTCTATCTCCTGATGGTCTGTTACGAATGAAATGTTCAAAGTTTATTCACTAATGTCAGTTCATATCAGTGAGACCATACAGTTCTCGTCTTTTGTTTTTGGCTAGTCTCACTCAGCATAATGTTCTCAAGGTCCATCCATGTTGTTACATACTTCATAACTTTATTCTGTCTTAAAGCTGCATCACATTCCATCATATGTATATACAATTGTAAATAATGCAGCTATGAACATTGATGTGCAAATGACCGTTTGTGCCTTTACCCTTATGTGCTTTGAGTAGATACCTAGCAATGGCATTGCTGGGTCATATGGCAATTCTATATCCAGGTTTTGAGGAACCGCCAAACTGCCTTTCACAGCAGTTGCACCATTTGACATTCCCAACAGTGAATAAGTGTGCCTCTTTCTCCACATGCTCTCCAGCACTTGTCATTTTCTGTTTTGTTGATAATGGCCATTCTGGTGGGTGTGAGATGATATCACATTGTGGTTTTGATTTGCATTTCTCTAATGACCAGGGACGTTGAGCATCTCTTCATGTACGTTTTGGCCATTTGTATTTCCTCTTCTGAGTAGTATCTGTTCAAATCTTTTTCCCATTTGGTAATCGGATTGGCTGTCTTTTTGTTGTTGAGTTGAAAAATCTCTTTATACTAGATACTAGATACTAGATCTTTATCTGATATGCCATTTCCAAATATTGTCTCCCATTGTGTAGACTGTCTTTTTATTTTCTTGATGAATTTCTTTGATGTGCAAAAGTGTTTAATTTTGAGGAGTTCACATTTCTTTCTTTCTTCAGTGCTCTTGCTTTGGGTGTAAGGTCTATAAAACCGCCTCCAATTATAAGATTTATAAGATATTTCCCGACATTTTCCTCTTACTGTTTTATGGTCTTAGACCTAATGTATAGATTTTTGATCCATTTTGAGCTAACTTTTGTATAGGGTGTGAGATATGGGTCCTCTTTCATTCTTTTGCATATGGATATTCAGTTCTCTAGGCACCATTATTGAAGAGATTGTCCTGTCTCAGGTGAGTTGGCTTGACTGCCTTATCAAAATCGAATGTCCATAGATGAGAGGGTCTATATCTGAACACTCCTTTCGATTCCATTGGTCAATATATCTATCTTTATTCCAGTAGCACGCTGTTTTGACCACTGTACTTCATAATATGCCTTAAAGTCAGGCAGCATGAGACCTCCAGCTTCGTTTTTTTTTCTCAAGATACTTTTAGCAATTCGAGGCACCCTTCCCTTCCAGCTAAATTTGCTTATTGGTTTTTCTATTTCTGAAAAGTAAGTTGCTGGGATTTTGATTGGTATTGCATTGAATCTGTAAATCAATTTAGGTAGAATTGACATCTTAACTATATTTAATCTTCCAATCCATGAACACGGTATG
>PVIY010049483.1:0-16714 GCA_004026745.1 Myrmecophaga tridactyla | reverse complement strand
GAGTATGGTATGCATGAGTTTTTTTCTTTTTCCTTTTTATTTCTTTTTCTGAATTGATGCATATGTTCTAAGAAATGATCATAGTGATGAATGTACAACTATGTGATGATATTGTGAGTTATTGATTATATACCAAGAATGAAATGATCATATGGTAAGAATGTTCATGTTTGTATGTTGTTATGTTTAAAAAAAAAAAAAAGGAAGGGTAAGTTTTGTGCCATCACATCAATACAATTCAATGAGTATTTAGTGAGTACTGTTGGGCCCTGGGCTGAGTGCTAGGGACTCAACACACCCGACAATACACAAGAGAGCTCCCGCAATAAAGAATTATCAGCCCTCAATGTCAGTAGAGCCAGGATCAAGAAACCTTGGCCTATTCCCAATCAATTCTGAACTCCTCGAAGGCAGAAAATGTATTTTGCTCATTTCTGTATCTCCTTCGGAGCTTGGCAAACAGCAGGAAGTTGGCCATTGAGTGTTGGATTACATTGGAAGTCAAATGTTGGCAAAGGGGTGGCACAGACATGGCTGGTAGGGTTGGTGGGTAGTAGAGCAGAAGGATGAGTTGTCCCGTTGTGAAACAAGTGTTATGTGCCTAACCGCATTAGCCTGGTAGCCTCCTGGGAGCTAAATGTTTACTGTGAAACACAAAACTGCCTCTCAACATCCTAATCAGATTGCTTTAAGTGCTGGGGATCAAGCAAACCCTTGGAAGAGCTTTATAAAATTAAGTGCCCCTCTTCGTAGCCTTCTGACCCAGGAAATGGTCTTGATGAACTGAAATGAATAGCTGAATTAAGAAATTCTCTTCTTCCTGCAAAACTCAAAATTTTGTGTCTTCTCCTCAACCACAACCTCTTGATGGTTATATTTGAATACTTGATTGGTTTAAATGGGTCAGCATATCCCATGATATTTGAATACTTGATGGACAATCACACGGATGAGGTCTGGCCTTATTGTCCATGACCCTCTAGAAGGCAGACTATCCTAGCCAGGGCCTGGTGTGAGACTTGCTGGTCTTTAGAAAGGCAGTACAGGTCAGGAGATCAAATGAAGCCATGGGGCTGCCTCAAGTTGATATTCAACAGAACTGACAAGTATGGGCCGGGATGGGGGATGATACCGGGGGTCAGACAATGCTGTGGGCAGGGCCCTGAAGGGAGGAAGTTGGGGCCAGAGAGCCCCTACTGCCCTCAGATGGGCAATAGGTTTATGAGACAGAACCCCAGCCCTCTGGCTGGCAGAGCGGGGCATTTGGAGAGCAGAATATCAGGGAAGTGTGGGGTATTGGGCAGTATATGAAACAGTCCTGGGTTCGAAGCCCAGTGCCTCCATTTACTAACTGTGTTGATTTGTTTAGTCATTCACTCCACAAACAGCTGTGGGGTTGTGCCAGATAATGTTTGCTCCCAAGAGAGGGACACAAACACAAAAGCAGACAATTATGAGACCATGTAGGAAAGGCAATGCTGGAGATGCTCAAGGTCTAATGAGAGCCCAGAGGATCAGCACTCATCCCAGGTGGGGGAAAGAGTTGTACAGGAAGGCTTCCCAAAGAACCCAAAGAGTGAGCAAGAGTTAGATGCAAAATTG
The DNA here is from genome assembly GCA_004026745.1 of Myrmecophaga tridactyla. Taxonomy (NCBI): domain Eukaryota; kingdom Metazoa; phylum Chordata; class Mammalia; order Pilosa; family Myrmecophagidae; genus Myrmecophaga; species Myrmecophaga tridactyla. The sequence goes on along the minus strand of PVIY010049483.1, from coordinate 15,112 downwards.
TGGCAGAGAGTTAGATGCAAAATTGTGGCAGAGAGTTAGATGCAAAATTGTGGTAGAAGCTTCTGGGCCCAAAGAATAGTATGCAGAAAGTCACAGAGGAGAGTTTTCTTTTGGTTGTTAGGTAGCAGAAAAACCAACTCAAACCATCTTTAACAAAAGGGAATTTATGGGCTCACGTGATTGAAGAGTCCTAAGAGGGTGGCTGTTAGGTGAGGTTTGATGCAGCAATCAGCTTAGCTGTGTGCTACATGGGCCGCACCTCCCCACTTCTTTCCCCAGGGCAAGAGAGAGACTTTTTTCATCATTCCTAAAGAAAAGAGAGGAGCGACTTTCCCAGGAGCTTCCAGCAGTTTCTACTTCTGCAAAACTAGCCTGAATAGGGCCACTTATCCATCCCTGAAGCAATCACCCTGACCAGGGAGTGGGATGTGCCACCTGGCTTAGCCATTTAGTGCTACCTCTGGAGCTGATGCAAAGTGGGGATGGGAAGTCAATTCTACCAAAATGCAAAATATTAAGAAATTCTGGGAGGAAGAGAGACTGGGAAAAGCACCTGCCAGTGTCCACTGCAGCTAGCATTTACAGAGTGCCCATGAAGCACTAACTTCTTTACCTGCATCATTTAATAGCCACAACAACCAACCCTTTAAGGTAGGAATTGCTGTCCCCACTTTACAAATGCTGAAATAAAGGCCCAGGGTCATGTCATTTGAGAGTGGGAATCTGCGATTCAGACCCCAAGTTATTATAATAGTGCCTGGTGGCTACACTTAGGGAGGATTTCAGGATGACTCCCTGGTTTCCAGCTGCTGTGATGGAACAGATGAGATGCTGCATTCATTTCCTAGGACACTAGAACATAGGAACAAAAAAGCTTAAAACAAAACTTTATCCTCTCAGAGTTCTAAAAGGCCAGAAGTACAAAACCAAGGTGTAAGCAAGATTGGTTCCTTCTGGAGGCCCTGAGGAAGAATCTGTTCCATGCCTCTCTCCTAGCTTCTGGTGGTTACGTGCCATCCTTGCCACTCCTTGGCTTGTAGACCTATCAATCCAGTCTCTGCCTCCACTGTCACATGGCATTGTGTGTCTCTGTGTCCAAATTTCTCTCTTGTTATAAAGACACCAGTCATGGTAGATTTAGTGCCAACTCTAATCCAGTATGACCTCAACTTAACTTGATGACATCTGCAAAGACCCTACTTCCAAATAAGGTCATATTCACAGGCTCCACTTTGGCACAAGTTATGGGGGAGTATACAGTTCAACCCAGAAGAGGTGTCATCAATGAGATGTAGAGAACAGAAGAGGGAGAGCAGCCTTGGGGGAAGCTGAGTTCTTTTGGTTCTATGGTGTTTGAAATGCCCATGACACTTTGGGGGTTATCCAACAGACAGCTGGATCCTTGGGCTGGAAGCTCAGGAGAGAGGACTCTGGAGAGGTGGAGCCAACGCCACCTCGGTGAGAATCAGGAACTGTAGGCAGGGCAGTGGGCCAGGACCAAACCCTGGAGAGGCCCCTTATTAAATGGGGTGCAGAGGGAAAAAGGAGCCCAGGAAGGTGAGCAAGGAGGAATATCAGAGAGGAGGAGGAGTCGAGGAGATCCAAGAGACAGATGAGTCACAGAGGTCAAGGGAGAGTTAGATGCAAAATTGTTGATGGAGATGGAGAAGGAGATGGAAGGCGAGGACGTGGTAATGATGATGACTTGCATTTAAGAAGTTCTCACAGTGTTCCAGGCTGTCCCAAACTCTGAGCATCCTCACAACCACTTCAAGAGAACTGTCTGATGAGGACCTCCATTTTGCAGATGAAGATCCAGAAGAGGAGTTGACCATGGGCTGGTGAAAGGCATGATGGAGGCACTGAGGGTCCAGCGGAAATTATGCTGATGGTGACATCTGTGCTCCAAATTTCTTTTGGAGAGCTGTCCTTCCTCTTCTGCCAATACAGGATGGGCTCTGATTGGTTTAAATTGATCAGCATATCCCACCCTACCCTCCTTCCAACCTCACTGATTGGCTCAGGGATGGGCATATGACTTAATTCAAGTTAGTGAGATACAGGCCCAGGATTTGGAGGGCAAGGAGCTCCGTTTCTTCTGTACTGAGTGTGAAGCTGAGATGGTATGAGGCCTGGAACTACAACAGCCATTTTGCAGGCATGAGGAGAAAGCCTATCTGAGAAGAGAGACAGCACAAGTTAAAGCTGAGCTGAGCCACAAAGATTGCTAAATCCCGTTGAACGTGACCTCTATCTCATGGCAGTACCAGAAGCCATCATTACCCTTGACCTTTACCATTAGCAAATCAATAAATTCCTTATTTTACCAGTCTGTGTTGGCCTCTTCATCTTTAATTGAAGGCAAACTATATCAATCATCTATGTCCACAATTAAGCTGTGTAACAAATAACTCCACAGCTCAGTGGCTTAAAGCAATATGCATTTCTTTAGCTCCTGAGACTGGAACGAAGATTAGGTTGGACTTGGCTGTGGAGTTCTGGTCCCTGATGGACTCATACACATGCTAGGAGACGTGCTTTAAGGGTGGTTTGTGATGACTGATCCATAGTTGGGCTTTTTCTAGAAAATGCTGGGGAATGACAGGGTTGCAGGCAATTGGGGATACACATGAAGGAGGCCAATTTTTTGTTGCAGAATGTACCTCTGAATTTGGGTTTGTGTGATGTTTCCCTGGGATTAGATCAAGGCAATGTATTCCTGGCAGCAGACCGCTTTGGTGATGTGAGGCCCTGATCAGCATCTCATCTCAGTGGATCTGTGGGGTGGGGAGGCCCTCCTGTGGTCACTGTCTGCCACTCCCTCATATCTGGTGCGTGACTGTTGACTGGCTGACAGGCTCATTCCTTTGTGCATTATCCCTTCTTTTGTCATTGACCCATCACCCCAGGTCAGGCCTAAGAGAGCAGGTGCTCACCCTCTGCTGGGCAGTGGAACTGTGAGCAAACAGTTGTTTTATGCCACTTAGTTTCAGGATGGTTTGTTCAGTAGCAATAAATAATTGATAGGGTAAACTAAAAGAACTATTTTAATTTAAAAGTTTGTTTCCTGCTAATAACTGAGTCTCTAGGAATTCAGAACAGCAGGCCAGGGGCCAAGGCTGCTGGCTGGAGAGGGCCTCTCACTTTGTTGAACCTTAACGGAGATTTGTGGGTGCTCTAGGGTTTGGGTGCACAGTAAGGTCCTGGGCTCATGGGCCCTCAGCATCCTTGGGCTTTTGACTGCCCACAGCTCAAGCCCCACTCTGGGAAGCAACCCCAGAGGTATCTTAGTAATTGATGTTGACCATTGTCATCGCCGCTACCGTCAACCCTCCCATCTGGATGGAGCTTTACAGGTTGGAAAGCATTTTTATTTCACTTTATCCTCATTAAGAGCTGGTGCAGTAAAGCCTCCTACACTCCATTTTTATAGACAGAATACAGAGTCCGGGAGCCTTTAAGTGTCCCCTCTGAGGCCACCGAGACTTTCCTGGATGGCCAGATGAGGGAGACAGTAGGACCTGACCCGATTTCCTGGGCTCTGATAATGCAGTACAGGTCCTCACCCATCTTTCTGAGGTTGAACCTACCTGTCTGTGCACCATCCCCGGCCAGTGTCCCCTGACTCGGCGCTGAGCGTGGCTTGGTTGAGAACTTGGAGGAGGCTTGAATCCCAGCTCCCACCACCACCCGGTCCTCTTCTCCCCGCCTCCTCCACGCCACTCCCCTCATCTTCCTCCCCCAGTGCATGGACGCTGGTAGAGGGAGTACAGTTTGGCACTTAGGAGCTCAGCTTCAGGTGTCAGGCAGATTCTGACACTGCCATTCACTGCCTCATTGGACGTGTCTAAGCCCCACTTTCACATTTGTAGAACAAGAATGATGGGGAGGGAGAGCCTTCAGCCCAGAGTTTGTTTCACTTAAACCATGGTTAAACATTTGATGCTGATGAGGATGATTCACCCTAGGACAGATTTGAGGGTTGCGTGCTTGACCTTCAACAGTGGTGGGTCTCTGTCGCCCTCTCCTGGCAAGGCAGGGTATCCACATCTACTCCACGGCCCCTCAAGCCTGGGGGAATTCCGTCCCCACCCCAAGTACCTCCAAGCTCTGCCACCAACAGGCCACTTGGCCTTGGCGCTGACATGACAGAGGGAGGACCACCCAAGAGTAGGGGCAGAATGGGGGAGACCACTGCTTTCCTCTGGGACCCCCACCTCGAGGGGTGGGTGTCACCAGTTCTTGGAGCCAGAAGGTACCTCTCCCCTCATCCCACCCCAGCCCCCATTCAGCGAGATCCAAGCTGCCAGCTTGCCCCAGAAAACCCCTAAAAACGCCCTTTAGACTTTGTAGCTGTTTTTATTATTAATATTATCTTCTCCTTTAAGCATCCCTTTAAGGGTGAAATGAAATCCAACCATTTACAGAGAAAATGATTTCAGAATGTACATTTTGATTTTTCCTTACAAAAAAAATATTACTATTATCATTCTCGGTGTTATGAAATTATACATTTCCCAGGGCCCTGCCTTCTGCTTGGGCAAGTCCTGCCTCCCCCCTCCCTTGCCCACTGTGTCCTTTGTTCCCAAAACTCTCCCATGCTGGTCCCCGGGGATGGACCCGGCCTGGACAGTGGGTGGCACCGCACCAGCTGGCCTCCCTGGATGTGGATGGGCCTCCCTGGTTCCCGAGGGAAGAAACCTGGACATGGCCAGGGCACCAGTGGCGCCCAGGAGCCCACATTCACAGCTGTTGGGGGGGAGAGGCCCAGGACTCCTCTGGCCCCCCTCATTCCCAGTGTATGATGTGATTATAAGTGAACTCTCCAACTTACTCCCTGCCCTCCCCCCCACCCCCACAGCTGCTCTCTCACCTGCTGGCCAGGCTTCTCCCTTCTTTCCCCTGCCCCTGAGCCCAGGGGAGGGAGTCAGTGCAGTAGCTGAGGGTCTGAGGAGCAGGGGAGGTGGCAGGGAGCCCCTCAAAGGCAGCCCATCCAGTGCTGGGCAGAGACAGTCAGTCGGGGGTGGGGTGCGGAGGGTTGGCCTGGCCTGACCCCCTGACCCCTTGAGCCTCCTCTCAGTCCCAGCAGGAACCAGAGCAGGGGGTTGCTGTCACTCCAGGGGAAAATTCCTTCAGGGGGCATCCCCCAGACAGGAGGAAAAGTGGGGGCAATAGAGCCCCCCAGCCTGCTTCATGCCTGCCTACCAAAGGCTGCTCCGCTCAGCCAGCTCCCCACTTCCCACCGGTGCTGTGCAGCTCCCTAGGCGGGGCTGTAGCCAGGGAGACACCCTCCTCTCCTGGCCCAGCAGGACAACCCCAATAAAACCTGGATAAGGCCTCAGCTGGAGGGTGGGATGGCATGATGTGGGTGGGGAGGCGAGGGCCTGGGGACAGCATGAGGATTCTTGGACTGAAAGACTGACAGAGACGGACAGACCTTGCATTTCCTCTAGCCTCGCTTTCCAGGTTCCCTAACAGCATTTCTGCCTCAGCAATTCTGAGGCACTGTAGGAGGTGGCCATAGGCTCCAGGCTCTTGGGAAGGGGACCCCTGAGCCAACTCCGACATCCACGCACAAGCCTCTATTTACAGGGACACACCGATACAGACATGTACAAATCCACACCAAGCATGCAGCCATGCCCATAAATATACACGCACGCACACACGGACCATCCTACAGGCTGACGCTGCACACCAATGACACTGGGTAAGCATCTGAGGGGCCCAGGGAAGAGGGGGACATCTTACCCTTTTCACACAACTGCTGGCTCTTGCCACATCCAGCCTTGGGCTGGCACAGTAAGGGGAGAGGAAGCAGGATCAAGTTGTTCCAGAAGGTCTGAACAAGGACAGGCCCCGAAGATGGAAACAGTCATTTCCAGCTTTTTTCTGTCTTCTCTCCCACCATATTCATTCTCTCCTTCCTTTAGCAAAACTGAAGTGAGAAAGATGAGGACTACATTTCCCAGCTTCCCTTGCAGCTACTTGTGGCCATGTGTCTAAGCCTGACCAAGGGAATGCAGTCAGACTGTGCCCTGTCCTTCAAAGGAAAGGGTGTGTGCTTTCCCTGCTTCCCCCTGGCTCGGACCTGCACATGATGGTGGAAGCTGGAGCAGCCATCCTGTATCAAGAACTGGTACATGTGTATGAAAGAAAGCAAAGCGGCCCTACTAGCTCCAGACCATCTCTAGACAGTTAAATTAGAAATAGCTTGTCTTTCAACCACCATGTTTAGGGGTTTCTTAATTACAGCAGCTTAGAATCTACCCCTAACAAATATACCTCCTGCCCCCAGACAGCAAACAAAGAGGACTGAGATGACATACAACTGGCCTTAATGTCCCTTCCTGGGTCCAGGGCAACCCAAGAAGGGACACAAAGGTGATTCCACCTGAGGCAGTGGGGAGCTGGAGCTGTGGGTTTGGGTGGGAAGGAGTGATGGAGAGGGAGAGGGTAAAACATGCAGAGACCTGTCAGCCTCCTCCTCTGCCCCTACCCCCTGGCCTGACCTACTGCACTGGCTGTGCATCCAGCCTCCAGCTCCTGCCCCACCCTGAAAACTGGATTTCTGGCCTTGGCATGGATTAAGTGAGCAGCCTACAAGGAGAGCAACATAAAATAAGGAAAGTCAAGGTCAGGTCTGAGAACCAAAAGAAAGACTCCCCAGGCCTACATCAGCTGGTGAGGGTCTGGGGAGAGCAGAGCTGGGCTTGGGGGCAGGGTGCTCCCAGACTCCTGTGCCCTGGGTGGGGGTGGTGGGATTGTGTTCTTCTCCCTCCCACCCAGCATCCATCTGCACTGCCTCCAAGCTCCATGCTGCTTTCCACCCCCTCCCACCTTGGTGTTGCCTCCTCCTCCTGCACCTGAGTGCCTCTATTTACAGATAGAGTAATCTATCTGTAATAAAGGGACCTCCTTTCCCACTGCAGGTCCAGAGAGCCCTAATGCAAATGGCTGGCTTCTCCCCTGCAGGTCAGGAGGCCCTACATCTGCCATGGGATCCAGCATTCCCACACTTCCACCCACCCTTCCTGCTATCCAGTAACCATCACATACTCTCCATTGGCACCTCCCAGGTAAACCTCTTGGCAGGCAAAAGGGCTAAGCAGACATCTGGGCCTGCCCTCCAAGCATAATGGCCTGACCCCTGATTCACAAGGGCTAGAGGAGGGAAGAGCCCTGCCCCTCTCCCCCAACCCCGGTCTTCTCTCAAGAACCACGGGAGGTGGTAGAAGGGTCAGCGGCCACTGGCCCTAGAAGATCATGCAGCCTTAGCCTTCCACCACGTCCAATCTGCCCTTGGCCAGCGGCGGCCGGTCATCGGGGTCCCTGTTCCGCCGCCGGCCCTCCGCGGTGCTCCTGGGCTCCTGGTAGGGGTTGTCCAGCAGGTAGCGGAACTGGTTGTAGTTCTTGAGGAGGTACTTGGGGGCGTACATGTGCTCGCTGGGGTCGGCGGGCGGGTACTCCTGCTGCGTGCCATCGAACCAACCCCCGGTGCGGATCAAACCCCGGATGTAGTTAAGGTCCCGCTTGTCCTCGTAGTCCCCCCAGCGGGGGAAGTCGCCGTTCTGGGCGGACACGAGCTTGAAGTAGATCCCCTCGGGGGTGAAGCACCAGGAGCAGTGCCAACCGGCAAAGTGCAGGGGGCTGCCCAGCGCCCACTGCACCAAGATGTGGCCCGTGCGGTTCTCGTACTGGCGGAAGTTGGGCATGGTGTAGTACTGGCGGCGCCGCAGGCGGATGCCGTCCAGCCCGTACACCGTCTGCAGCATGTCCACCGTGCAGCCCGACACCACCTCCAGGGTGCCCGGCTGCTTCCAGAAGAAGCCGTAGAGCGACTTGCGCATGTGGAAGGCGAAGGGCTCCGTCCAGCCGTCGTAGAGCTTGAGGAAGAGGACGCCGTCGCGCGCGGGGATCTCGTCGGCGTCGTCGATGATGAAGACGTCATCGGGCCGCAGGTTGCGCAGGCGCGACACGCCGTCCTGCGTCAGGAAGGTGCGCAGATAGTCGTCGGCGATCCAGCCGTCCTGCCGGCCGCCCGGCGGGAAGTGGTCCAGGAAGACGTAGAGCACCTTGTGGCGGATGTACTCGAAGGTGCCGTTGGTCAGCATCTCGCGGAACTTGAGCGGCCGCGGCTCGCCGTAGGCGGTGAAGTTGGACTCGCACACCACGAAGGCGTCCACCACGTCGCCCAGCTCGTGGAAGCGCACGTCCAGGAGGTCGAACTCGTGGTTGATGTTGATGGCGTTGATGACCCGTCGCGGCACCTCCCGCGGCACCAGGCGCTCCTTGGTGGGCAGGTTGGAGTACTGCACCACGGTGGGCACCCCGCAGCTGGGCCCGTGCCAGCCGGGCAGGCACACGCACTCCACCCACTTGCGCCGCGGGCCCCGGCCCCCCGGGCGCTCCCGGGCGTTCAGCAGGTGGCGCGCGGGGCCCCTGGCGGACGCGCCGTCCCCCGCCTCGGGCTTCTCCTCCGGCCGCCCCGATGGGGGCTTCTCCAGCGTCTTGGTGCCCGGTTTGAAGCACACGGCCCCAGCTTTGGTGCGGACAAAATACTCGGTCGTGTCCTCGGGCAGCACGAAGTCCACCCGGTGGAGCTCCTCGGTGGCCTTGCTGGGTGACAGCGGTTGGAGCAGGGGCGAGTGGGAATAGAGTGGGGTACGCAGCAGGTCGGGGCCGCCCGGCTCCGGGCTGGCCTGGGGCGTGACGGGGGCATTGTTCCAGAAGAAGCTGGACACGAGGTTTGGGCTGAGGGAGGCCAGTTCGCGGGGGAAGGTGACGTAGGACAGGGTCTTAAAGAAGTGCAGGAAGGAGATGAGGCACAGGCCGGCCATACAAAACATGAGAAAGAGCTTGTAGCGTCTCATCTTCATCCTGCGGGAAAGAGGGAGAGAGCAGACCTGAGCCAGGGGGACTTGAGGCCCTTCTCCCAAGGAGGGGCCTGAGGTCCTACCCAGGGGAGTCAAGGCTGCAGATTTGACTTGCTGCACCAAGTACCCCTAGAAAACCCAGCATAAAGGAAACACCTCTCCTGGCCCAGCTAGGACCCCACCCCTTGCTCCCACAGCCCAGAGACAGCCAGGTTATCCCTCCCTCACCTGGGGGCTGCTCCAGCAACTCAGTGCATCCTGGGAAAAGCTCAGCTCAGCGCCTGGAGGCAGCTTACAGGCCCCAAGGAAGAGGCCCCTTCTCCAAACCACCCCAGGGTGCTGTTCTTGTACTATTAATTTCTAATTTTTGTGGCCATATTGGCAGATTTTCTGAATAATTTTTCGTTGAAAAAAAACATGCAGGTCTCACTCCACGGAACACATTTAATTCTAACATGTTTAAAGAATAAAATTAAGTCAAGATCCCCCTTCATTACCCCATGCCCTACACTAGACATCTCTAGGCATCAAAAATGTTATCCGTTTGAGGTTAGTAGTGCTGGTTTTATACACATTTTCAAATATGTGGGTATATACATGTATATCTCATTAACATATTTCTACTCTTGGTCTGATACCTTATATAAATATTGTCATATTAGACACGAAGTCCAACCCATTTGTTTTCCTCAACCAATGATAGAATAAAAGATATTTCTTAACAGTAGAAACAACCTCCCATTTCATTTGAAAGCCCACATAAATATCCATGGCTATTGTTTTAGTCTGCTGGCTGCCAAAATGCAGATACTGTGAAATGGGTTGGCTTTACCAGTGCAGATTTAGTAGTTTACAAGCTTACAGTTTCGAGCCTGAGAGTAATGTCCAAATCCAGGCCTTATTCAGTGATGTTCTCTTTCCAAAGACAGGTGATCCTGGACTCCTGTCACTTCGCAAGGTACATGGCGTTTGTTTGTCTTTCTCCTCTCTTCCGGGTTTAGTTGCTTCCAATCTCCTGTTTCCTTTGCATTCTCATTCTGCTCCTGTGGCTCTTTCTCTTTGTCTGACTTCATTCTCTTATCAAGAATTTCAGTTAAAGGATTAAGACCCACCCTGAATGAGGTGTGTCTCTTCTTAACTTAAGGTAAGACTGTACTTACCAGAAGATCCTACTTACAATGGGGTCCACACCCGCAGAAATGGATTAGCTTTAAGAACATGCTTCAAACCATCAGTTATTTTGAATCAGTCATTCCTTATCTAACCTTTCTCTATTCACGTATTTATAGAGTTTATCAGTTCATTTATGGTTATTACACACAAGGTGGAATGGAGATTCTTGTGTCTTCTTTTTTAGACTTAAATTAACTTTTACTTTTAGAATATTTGTTAATTTCCAGAGAAGTTACACAGAGTGTACCCAGAGTTCCCGTACACCCCTCATCCAGTTTTCCCCATTAACATCTTACATCACCAGGGTACATCTGTCACAACTAAGAAGCTGACATCGGCACATTCCTATTAACTAAACCCCAACTTAGCCCAGGAGTGGGGCAAGCAGGCTAGGAGATTAGACCCATTTGACCAAAGACAAAGCATAGGGAGGGCCAGTGGCAACAGGCCTCTCACCTCTCCGAACCTTAATTTTTCCATCTGTGAAACAGGTACACAGCTGTGGCAGATTGAGTGAGTTTAATGGTTCGACAGCCAAGCAGAGTTCATGGTGAGCATGCAGTAGGTGCTCAATACACTTTTATTCCTTCTGGCACTCAAGGCTGGAAGCCCCCAACGTAATTTTCATGAAATGTTCGGTCTAGTGTACATTTTAAGGACCATCTCATCCAATGCCTTCATTTTATAGAGGAGGAAACCAGGGCCTAGGGGACCCATTCACAGTGACAGTGCTGGGCCATGAGGTGGGAGGGCTCAGCTCCAGCTCCGTCTTTCACAGCCTCACCTTGGTGAGGTGTCCTGAGCAAGCTCATGAGTAGCAGGAGAGTCACCGATCCTGCTGGTCAGGGTGGCGTGCCATCGGAGTGTTAGGTCTGGAATGTCCTGCCCCCTCCAGTTGAAATGCCTGCCTCCTGGAGCCTGCTGACCACAGACAGGACAATCAGGGTTGGGGACCTGACCTCTGCTAAATGTCAGCATCAGCGGTCCCCAGGGCAGAGGTGGGGCTGGTATCCATTGGCTTTTGAGAGCAGGGGAGGGAGAGATTGCTACTTGATAACTTTTTTCAGTGGGTCTTCTGGGCTCCAGGATGGATTCCAGCCCTGCACTGGCAAATCAAGACCAGATCAGCCGGGTGAGCAGAGGGGCAAAGGGTCAAGCCTGATAAAGACGGGCACGTAGGAGGTCATTCCATGACAGAGATCAGGCATGAGGTAACATGGCACAAGCCTCCAGAGAGACCCACCCACAGGGTTCCAGGACCTGGCAAAGCAGCCCAGGTCCTCTGGCAGGCTCTCTTTGGGCCTGGTTCTGAGGGATGCACTTCAACCCCAGCCCTTGCTGACCAGAACTGGCTTCGTCTCCATCACTAGCCTGTGAGCTGTTGGAGGGCAGCAGCTGGGACTGCCACTCAGACTAAACACCCTGGTAATAGTGGACAAAGTCCTGAGCAAGGTCAGAGAAACCAGGAGAGGCAAGAGAACACCCTGCTTGGTGCAAAGGGGCCTCAGTGGCCCCACTAAGGTCATAGTGACCCAGCTGCCCCATGGGTTCCTTGCCTAGGCTGGTTTCCAGGATCTCGTTACATGATGTTGGGCTATGCTCCACTGCTATGTCTTCAGAGAACAGCTGTAGAAGGGACTGCTGCTGAAAGTCAGGGAACTGAACAGGTTTCCCTCATCACTTGGGCTGCTAGGAGGCTCAGAACCAACAAGGGGTTGGCCTGAGGCAAGCAAAGTATTGCTCACATGGTGCATTTCCCAGAACATCTTCACTCACAGCTGCATGTCTTTTTCCAACCTTTATTCTCTGCCTGATTCCTTTTTATTTTATCTTTTGAATTTTTTTTTTTTTTTTTTTTTGTATGGGCAGGCACCAGGAATCAAACCCCGGTCTCCAGCATGGCAGGCAAGAACTTTGCCCGTATTGTATCTTCACATATTTTGGCAAATGCTTCAAGTACATTTTTGAACAAGGCAGCATATAAATAGGAAACAGAATAAATGAAAAAGCATTGGGATAAACAAATAAGGCTTCCATTTAAGTATCTCAGCCACCACAGGAGGTCACTGTAGCTTCCCTGTTTACAGATGAGGAAGCTGAGACTCAACCAGATGACAAGAACTTTCCTCAGATCACACATTCAGAGGGTGGCAGACCCAAAAGAACTGAAAACAGGGACTCAACAGATGCCTGTATGTCGTTGTTCAGCGTGGAACTGTTCACAGTAGCCAAAAGGGGGAAGTAGCCTAAGTGCCCACCTATGGGTGATGGATAAATAAACAACATGTGGAAATCCATACTATGGAATATTATGGTTCTGATACATGGATAAATCTTGAAAACATGATGATAAATGAAAGAAGCCAGACGCCAAAGCTCAAATAATGTATGGTTGCACTTAGGTGAGGTATTTAGAACAGGCAAATTCATAGTGATAGAAAGTAGGCTACCAACTCTGCAAATGAAATCATTCCCGTCCCCACTTTGTGGGACATGACATCCAGGGGTGAAAATCTCCCTGGAGATGTGGGAGATGATTCCCAGGGATGAGTCTGGTCTTGTCACTGTGGGATCAACAATTCCACCCTGACAAAAAGGGGGAAAACAAGTGTAACAAAATAAGTTATCAGTGGCTGAGAGAGTTCAAATAGAGTTGAGAGGCTACCCTAGAGGTCACTCTTAAGCAAGCTTCAGTTAGACATTGCTACCTATCATAACTTGCCAAACCCCAACCAAAACCATTCCAGCCAATCCTAAAGAACACCTAGGGCATTATATAAGATTCCACAAGGGTTCCATACACTAGGGTAACTTTTCAGAAACCTACAACCTCCGGATGGGTCCCTGGACAAGATAAGGCCTGAAACCTAGAGGGCCCAGCCTCTCCAGTACATCAACTAGTTCCCTTTCCCTACCCCATGTTATTAACAGCCCCTTCCAACATGAAAGTTAGCATGGGCACAGCCCAAACACCCTTAGAGTGGGATAGAAAGATCAAAGGTGATGGTGGAGTCACACAGAGAAGGTAGGGTTTAACAAATGAGTATGAGTGCTGAATCAGTATATTGATATATTTTTTTTAATTCTCCAGTACCTTAGAGCAGCTAGAAGTAAAAACCTAAAACTGTGGAATTATAACCCATACCAAACTCTAAAATCTGTTCTACAACTAATTATTGTGCTATGCTTTGAAATATATTGCTTTTTTGTATATACACTATTTTTCACACACACACAATATTCAATTGTGATGGTTGAAAAGTATGTATTCCTTCTAGCCTCCAATGTGCTGGAGCAACTAGAAGGAAAAATCTAAGATGATGGTATGGTAGCCCATGACAAACTGGGATCTGTCCTGTAACTACTTGCTGAAGAGTGCTTTGAAAACAACTGCTTTTTCCTTTCTTTGCTTTGTATAAATGCTGTATTATACAATAAAAAAAATTTTTTTTTAAGTACATTAGAGGAGACCAGGGGCTGGGAGGAGGGGAGAAGAGGGAGTTAGTGTTTAGTGGGTACAGAGTTGAATTCTGGATGATGAAAATGTTTTGGAAATAGACAGTAGTAATGATTACACATCATCATAAATGTACTTAATGCCACTAAATTGTACTTTTTAAAATGGTTAAATGGTAAATTTTATGTTAATATTTTTTACCACAACAAGATATTTAAAAAAAAAAAGTGGCAGAGTTGGGACTTGAGCCAGCGCTGTCCTCTTGTTGTTACCCCCACCCCCACCCCCCACTACAGAGGACACCATGTCCCTCCCTAGTACAGGTGGCCTGGCTTTGGGCTCAAGCCAGGGAACCAAGCAGGGCCCAGCTGGCAGTGCTCCTGCCCTCACTGCAAACCTTCCCCGAGGCACGAACCCTCCAGGCCTGACTATAAGGCTGACGCTCACCGACGCTTACCCGATGCTTACCACAGTCCACGCAGCCCCCCATTCAGTCCCCAACACGAGGCAGGTCCCCTTGTCATCCCCATTCTACAGATGAGCAGACTGAGGCCACAGAGACTAGGCAATTTGCTCAGCGCCACACAATTCCTAAGGGTCATACTCGATTCTCTCGGATCACTGATGGGCCCTGAACCCCTCCATGTGCCAAAGTCCAAACCAATGGGATGACAGGGACCCCAGCAACAATCCACCAATGGCCAACGTCGCCTTTGATCCACACGGCACGCCACAGGACACTCACTTACCCCATATCACTCATTCACTTAGAAGCTATTTCCTGAGAACCTACTGTATGCACACACAGCCCTGGGAACACAGAGGGGACAAGACGGACAAAAATCCCTATATTATGGAGCTTGCACTGGGGTTGACGGGGCAAACACACCACAATAAACCAAAGAGAAGCCAATAGAATAATTCTGTATGTTAGAAAGAGTTGTGCTCTGTAAAACAAAGCAGGGTAAAGGGTGGTGGTGGTGGGGTTTCAGTGTTAGGTGGGGAGGTCAGGGCAGGCCTCACAGAGGTGACATTGGAGCAGAGGCTTGAGGCAGGTGAGGGCACAGGGCAGAGCATTCTAGGTGGCAGGAATGGCCGCTGCCCAGCCAGGGTGTGTCTGCAGAGAGTGGAGTAGAGTTTGGCAGGGGAGACCAGAGGGAGACAGACGAGCCCAGGTCACGCAGGGCAGGGCCATGGCTGGAAACGTAGCTTTCACTAGAGGATGCCGAGAGAGGAAGGATATGCCTAGACTTAGGATCACTTTGGTTGCTCTGTGGAGCACAGGCTGTTGGCATCAAGGACAGAGTTGGAAGCTGGGGAGGAGGCTGCGGCATTGTCCAGGTGGGAGATGGGGGAGAGGGGGGTGCTTTGGCCAGATGTGGGTTGCAGGAATTGGTCAGATTCTGAATCCACTCTGAAGGGAGAGCCAGTGGGATCTGCTGATGGTCTGGATGTGAAGCATGAGTAGGGACTCAAAACCGGTGGTCCCCAGAACTGGAAGGATGGAGGAGTCTTTAACTGGGCTGGGGGAGGCCTGCACAGCCTTCCTTCCCCGAGTCTTCTGCAGCTGGTAAAGGGCAGAGCTGGGGTTTCAGGCCAAGCCATC
>PVIY010049482.1:0-16707 GCA_004026745.1 Myrmecophaga tridactyla | reverse complement strand
TCATTTTTACAAAATTAGTCCTTTGATAAAGTTTTTACTCTCATTTACCATTGTACTAAACTACCCAAAATTGACTATTTTTCTTTTGTATGTTTTCCTAGAAGCAAGCCATTTCTGCAATTTAATATCCTTTATGTTGCTTCTATTGTTTATACAAATGAAAGCCCCAAGAAGAAAGAATTTCCATGAGTATGAGGTTGGTAGTCTCAGCTGGAACTTAATGCACACTCCCGAATGCATGTATTTTCACTGTGCTTATCATATAAAAGAAAGCTTTCAAATGAATTGTGAGGGAGAAGAGAAATTAGACTGGGGAACTTACTGTAGAAGTTTCATAAATCTTTTACAAAAAGCCTAATTTAAATTAATTTTGTCTTAATTCACCTCTTTTACATCTTGAGGAATGGCATGGGTGTATGCGCCTGTGTGAGTGCACACGCATGTATGCACATTAGATAAAAAAGATCACGATATGATATGCTGCTTTATGCTACCATCTTTGATAATAAATATACTTTTTAAGAGAAATGATGGGAAAAGTCTTTTTCAACTTATCTACAGAAGCATTTCTAATGTTCTCAGAGGGTATATGAAAGGTAGCCTTTTCAATATATTCAAAACATCATTAAAGATTTATCTCAATTTAAATATATGAAACTATAACAGGCAAATGTCAAACTGAAGCAGAGACAAAGCTAAAAGATCCAAACAGAAATGCTATTTTAAGACATGGGATAATTTTTAAAAGTTCAGTTTCTTAAAAGAAAAGGCAGAATATCTCTCTAAGATAAGTATAGCATTGGACATATTGCCCATTTAAAAAAAAGTAATAAAATGGAAAGAAAATTATCTTTTCCTAGGAAGAGGCACTTAAAGTTCTTTTGAGGATTTGACATATCACTGACATATGATTGTGCTCCTGATTAGATCAAAAAAGGAAATTTTAATATTGCAGGACATCTGCTCACTATATTTGGCAAGGTGAATTAAAGACTGACTTCTCCTTTGAAGCTGTTTTCTCCTCTTATTCTCAGAACCTGATCACACGCGCGCGCACACACACATACACATACACACACACGCACACCTGGATGTTAACAGTTTCTGCCCTCAATCTTTAATATTTTTCTTTTCATTTACCATCTCAGTGGTTAAAGGCTAAATATCTAAGCTGACGCCCCAGCAATATCCAGAGTCTAAGCAGAAAAGCTAGATGGTAGACTGCTAATAAAAGGAGATTTCAACAAAAGGTGGCAGACAGGTCATGACGGTCTGTAGAACAGGACCTTTCCTATTCTCTGTGTTGAAATATGTCAGAATCTTTGAGGCTTACTATTCCATTTATTTGGAATTTTTCTGAGTTTTCCATTACATGCCTCTCATGGTTTTGAATGATGCATATAATAATTATATGAAACTGGACATGTTAACGAGAGCTTTGCATTTATCTTCTTCAGAAATGATCATCTGGAAAAAAAGACATTTTGGTTTGTAAAGAAAACTTTCAGAGTGTTATGGCAATTAGAAAACATGCAGTGTAAATAAGTCTATTTCTTCTCATATAAAAACAAAATGGTACTTCATTTATTTCGTACCAACTACTTTGGATCATCATGAAATGAAGTTAATGGGGGTGGTGGGCTTTAGAAAGCATAAATATCCAGAATATAATAGAGAAACATCCCTCGGTGATCTATACCACTTTTCAGTGCAGTTGATAGAAAATATGAGAAATCTCCTTTTAATTATTTTAGTACACTAAAATTTATGGGCAAGAGAGGAGATTTCCTGAATCTGTTCTTATTCATTTAGAATGCTATGTACAAGAATCAGTTTTCTCAGGGCCACATCATGTCATTTATGTCATTATATACTAGAACAGATGTACTCCAACTGAAAGGAAAAAAAGACTTTTCCCTGGTTAGAATCAGTGTGACTATATTAGAAGGACTAGGGTGGCAGTTTTGATTTAAATAGGGTGAAGGATTACTGTAGACTTACTATGCCACTAAAAATGTCGGGATCACTGGTGGGTAATCTTGACAGCTCCCCTAGTGTTTTTAACTGTGTGTGTATGTTAAAATAACAACAGGTTAATTAACTTATGGAATATCCAATGTACGAAATTATATACAAGGAAAAGATAATATGAATGACCTGACAGTGTACAGAAAGTTCGGTGCATAGTCTTTTTTTGATAATATTTTCTAACTTCTAAGAGCTGTCATTGCAAAAGCACTATTTCAAAATATTTTTTAACAGAAAAAAAAAAACACCACTGTTAATTTACCTTAATTTTCCAGCTTGTAGAGAAAATTGTCAGAGTTCAATTTTTTAGTCACCCAAATATTATATTATTTTTATAGAGGGAATTTATGTAATTTAAATGTGAACTTACATGAATATATGACAATTTTATTGTTCTTTTTAAACATTATTTCCAGCTCTCAGAAATTAAACTCTAATAAATACAATTTCTATTTTGGATTCTTTTTATGGACTAAAAATGTAGTTTGCTTCGATAACATGTCAACCTGACCAATTTAGTGAAAAAAAAATACACACACATGCCTTCACATTCACAGAGAGAAAGAGAAAGAGATTGGCAGTACTAATGCCACAAAGTGATTGACTCTGCCTTCCCTGTTTGAATTCATGGAAATACTACGTTAATTCATTATTCATAATTTAATTCATCAAATTTTTATGGAATGCTTAATTTCCTAGGCAATAACTAAAGGAAAGGGTATTAAGAAAAGAATTAACATAGTAAGATTTTTTTACGTTTGCGCTTTCATGCTGTCTACTATTTGGGAGATAACACAGAATTCTGGGAGGTAGCTTAGATTCATTAGATCCAGTGAGAGATGAAAAGGGTTCATGGTGGTTGAAATGGTGAGGAAGAGGTGGCTTAAAGAAACATTTAAGAATTAATAATTGATAGGAGATTGGAGAAAAACTAGAAAGGAGTCAAAGTTGACTCATATTTCTAGAATGTTTGCTTCTATAATGCCACTAAAGAGAAAATTTAAGAAGAGCAGATTACAGTCCCTCATCAGCATATTGTGTTTGAGCTGCTTACTTGGTGATTAGACATGAGATTAGAACTTTAGATCCTCAGATATTGGTCTGGAGATATTAATGTAAGGACTAGCACTTGAAGGTCAGAGTTGAAATGACAAGAATAGATGAAATCTTCAAGGAAAGCGTAGAGTAAGCAGGGTAGTTGAAGAATGGAATCCTAAGAAAATCAGCGTTTGGGGACTTTTGCAGAAAAGTCGACAATGGAGGAGACAAAAAGAATATAACCAGTTCTAGACTATTGGATTGACAAGGAAGCCAAGTGGCTAACAAGTTTCAAAAAGCTTAACAGTATTAAATATAGAAATGAATTACTTAAAATCAAAATTCAAAAGTGTTCATGACATGTTTCCATGTCCATAGGGTAGGGGGCCTAATAGCCACATTTCATTGAATTGGTGAATTAAAGAAGGAAGACTGATAGGTTTTTGAGAAATTTGGATGCAAAGAAAAGGAGAAGAATTAATACATCATTATCTAGAAGGTTTAGGTATTGTCATACTTTAGAGAAAGAAAGTTTTATTTATACGTAAATCTGTCATGTTATCTGTGGGCATGAAGTTCAATATTCTGAAGTTTCCCTTCGCCATTTACTCCCCTAAATATTGTTTAAAGGATAAAATGTGTTTAAAAGGACCTTGTGTAGTATCTGACCCATCATGGTCTCTAAACAGAGGCAAGTTCCATTTGCTATTTTTTTCCCTGATGGAAATAGATCAGAGACAACTCTACTCTGGCCTTCGATCATAACTGACTTATTTTCTGAATTTGTAGTGATGGTATTAAATCGTCATTTTACTATTTATCTAGGTATCTTGTGTGGCACTCCATACATATTACTTAGCCTCATTAGATCTCAGCGTTGGCATTTGTTGAATCATAAGAAAAAGAGTGTTGGGAGGTGGTCTTAGATCTCTTTCAGTTCTAGAATCCCATGTATTTATAACTCTTCATTTAGGATTGTCATCTATTAAATTAATTTATTATAAACTTTAACTTCTGTGGCAAATTGTACTGAATAGAGACTAGTGAGCTGATTCCATGTAAAATTTAATTCAATAAGTATTTCTGAATACACACTATGTTTCAAGAATTAAATTAAATAAAAAGTAGTCAAAAAATAACAGATATCATGGGAAAATATTTGAGAAAGTTGTTAAGTATTATTTTTATCAAGTAAAAATTTGGGTCTTAAAGTTGGCTTGTACCCATGAAAAAAGATTATGGTTTAAGTATATGATATATAGCTTTAAAATTCTTTAAAAAAGATTTTATAATTCAACTTCCTAGATCAAAGTTAATGTGTTTGGTATTTCTTTATTTGGATTCTGTTATTTTGATAATGAAAATTTTAGTAAAATGTGTGCTCTATCAAAAAATATAGAGGATCATGTTATTTATGTTCTTAAAACTGTACTCTAATACATTTAGAATAATTTATACTAAAAGATAACATTTCCTGAAGAGCTCAAAGGTGCTAATGAGAGATTATTTTTAAGACATATACTTGCTTACATTTCTTTGTACTGCTACCCAATACCAATAACATTAAAAATTTTGGAATAGGTCAAAAAGAAATAAAGATTATGTGTGATGGCATGAAAAGACAGATGGTTTGCATGATATTAGGGTTTAATTTCTTACATATATATATATTTTAAGAATTTACCATGCAATGTTAACGACATTAACAAATGTTAAAACTCAGGAAAAGAAAGTCCTTTTTAAAGGTGTGAGGAAAAGCTGCCTGTGACCTTAATACCTACTGAATTTCACAGGTTGATGCCAGCTATAAAAGAACTATAAAATGCTGTCTGAGTGAAATCTACTTGAATGTCCCAAAGTCTATGGAATGCCCAACCATATTCGGTACTATTAGAAATAATTGTTCTTCTCCATGTAGTTGGACTGTTGAGGAGAAAATGTTTCGACCAAGTTTAATTATTAGAAACTATTTTGATCAAATGTTACATGATTAAATTTGTCCCATTTTAAAAACAGATATTGAGAGAAAACCAAGAAGTTTCTGTCATTCTTGGTTTCTCTCAGAATGAAGCAAACATATCTCCACAATTCTAAAACTCCAAAATAGTTGAAGAGAAGAAACATTGCTTTCTTCTTTCCATGACACTAGCGGAAAGAGATATAAAATCAAACAAACCAACCTAAATCCCATTACACTTCACTGACTTGGATGAAAAGTCAACTCAACAATAAAAATAAAAATAAAATGACCATTACTTCCTATGTTGCATCTGGCATTTACGTGGCATGTATAGTGAAATAAGTAAAAAATGCTATAATCAAATTTTGTATTTACATTCCGTAATACCTCTAAAAATTATGTTCTAATGTGCTCAAATATTTCAATCAGACTCTGAAGAAGTTTGAAATAATGCTGATTACTCTAAGCCTATAATATTGCAGAGTAGAATTTGACTGATAACTCAAATGAGAATTGTTATTCACATATCACCATACTTACTAAAGCTGTTAGGGGAAGAGGTCTCTGGAATGTCTCTATCCATGGCTGACATCCTGCATTCATTTGACTTTCTTTTTAAGGTTCACTGCTAAGGAGTCTATATAAATATATTTTGGTCCTATTGTAAAAGATACTTGGGAACCACTGAAATATTAAATTGTCCTAGTGGTAATTCTGTCGTTATTCCATCCCTTTAAATCTCATTAGGCATTTGACCTACTTGCTAAACATTTTTCTCTACTACCTCTTGATTTCACATTTACCAATCCTTTCTGTCAATGATTTTTTGTATGCTTAGAAAATAGTCACACAGATCCTATGGCTTCGTAGTTTATAAATCGGTCATAGCAAATACACAGGAGTTTTCAACTGTCTACAAGATAAAGGCATATTGAAAAAGGAAGCAACAGAGGATGAGTGATGGAGCAGGACAGTCTTCAAAACTGCACATGAATAAGGCACTTGATCTCCTCTAAGTTACCAAGTTGTCATTGCTATATGACAAACAGGGGCTAAATCTCTTACTCATAAGGTGATGTCAAGTGATTCCATTTATTATGACCAAAGACAAGCTTAGAGAAATTCACAAATGATAGATGTATAATGGATAAAGAAAGGAAGGTCAGAAATAGTTGAAGTTTGTTTCTAACCTCTGAGAAGAACCCCACCCATTTAAATAACAAGTTTTCCTTTTTTCAAACTTCTCCCTGGTGTCACCAAAAATTATAGATCTTTCTGTTGTATTGTACACTGTTGTAGACCAGAAAGACATTTGTTTTGTTCTCATGAGTAATAGAAATGAAAATGCTTTATTCATTAAAAAATAAAAGTCCATAATTCAAACTTTATTTTCTTTCAACCAATGAATAAACTTATGCAATACATGATATTTAAGGCAACGGAATTTCATACAATATGTTAATTATCCCAAATGTCATACACTACAATGTGTTTTCCTAAATGACTCTAAAACGTCTTAGAACTTGAGAGGTTAATGACCTCATTTCTTTCCTTTAAGAAAAACTTCTACAAATACAATTCTCACCTTAAAAACTAGTTGTTGAATGTAGTAATTTTTAGTGAATTGGTATTGTTCATTTAAATTTTTATATCATTTCATTTATCTTAACATGACGAATAAAATTAAACATTTTCTAACTACATTATGGTGGTATTTTTAGGATAAGAACATTTGTCAAAACAGTACTTGTGACTATAATAATTATAATCTTGATATATCTCTAGTATCTTCACTGCCGAAAGAGAATGAGAATAGAAAGAAAAATTTAATTCCGTTAGAATAAAAACTAAAGACATTTAACTAAAGAATAAAAGCTAAAGACTAGTTGAAATACCTGACAGCCTGCTACTACCTTCTTTCGTGTGAGATCCTTATGATCTATCTATATCTATGTATATAATTTCTTTGGTTTTCCTGCCAAGTTATTAACAAATACTACAAGCCCAATCACAGCATATAATTACTGCTTTAGGGGAATGTCTTAAGGAGTAATCATTGAAGAAGCTAGTTTATTAGATAATCTATTTTCTAATCAGTGTCTAATTATACATGAATTGTTGTTTTGGAAATATTATACTTTAATATTCCGTATCACAATTGTGGCATAATTATATTTGATTCAGAAAAATTCAGATAAAATAATATTACAACTAAGCAATAACAGGTGTGCTCTAGTAAAATTAATTTAATGTTTGGGGGCTAATACCAGTTTTTATTTATAGTACAAGGGAAATATTCTTGGATAGCTCATTTATCCTCAAGCTATAGATAATTATTTGCATATTAAAACAAATTCATAAGCTTACAAAAAACCTTCTAACTTAACTAAAAATGCCATTGATTGAAGGTAATTATAAAAAGTCACAAAATGTTTAGGGAATTATATTCTTATAGGAATTCATCATAATAGTAAGCATTTTAGTTGCTGCTTAGTAAAAGCCTACCAAATTCAGACTGTTTGGATTTGCTTTCAGCTTCTCTTGTGACCCAGAAAAGTAACGAAAAATTTAATGGCAGTTTAAATAGTACATTTTAATTTATCTTCTTGATTCTCCTAACCACTGTTGGTGAGCTAATAACTCATCATAATGTTACAAGGTAGAAAAAAAGGAAAGGCATGATATAAACAATTCGAATAATTCACATATTGAAATGTGGTACTCAACTCTTGAGAACTGATTATAAATATGACCATAAAAAAAGAGAAAATCCATGAACTAAAGTATCATGGTCCAAAATATCTTGGCAGCATCCTGTTTGCTATTTTCTGCCCTGAACATTTTAGGTGAATTTTCAATTAAATTTGATTACAATTAAATCATTTTGGATAGAAAAAGTCCTATTCCTTGATTAAGTGGATCTTTTTCAGCATTTTTAAATGCTTAAACTATTTCTTAAAATGACACCAAATTGTACATTGCCATGTTTGGAGACTCACATGGTCTCAATTTTTTTTATTATTATTATTATTATTTCTGTAAAATATGATTGATTTGATTTTATATACATGCCAAATGTCATCTATATGGTGCCAGGCATTCTCCATGAGGAATAAAATTAAACAGGACATTTGTTTTTCTGCAGCAGTCAAAATTATGTAGATATAGAAATTTAACATACTAAAGACTACATGCCTTTAGAAAGATCCAGGAATCAATCCCTCCACCAGAACAACTATTAAACAAGCAGGAACTGTCTGAATAAACTATTTTGAAACTCTGGAGTCTGGTAGAACACTGTACAGCATCCAGGTGGAAAAGGCTGGTCAATTACGATAAATACCAGTAAACTGCTCTCTCCATGTGGCAGTTACTAACCCGTATATCCCACTCCAAGCACAGGTAGCAGTGGGATCTGGCCTGTGGTGTAACTTTCTGGTGCCAGGAAAGGTCATAAAACTCCACTTTTCCAAAATGCAGGGAGAAGGGTGGTTAGATCATTTTTAATTAGCTACTTTGGACCACTGAGGTCCCAGCTTTGAGGGCAGCCATTGTTCCAACCCACTCTGGACAAAGCCAATGGAGGAGACTTAAAGACAGTAATGTCCTCAGAGCTGCCCAGGCTGCATTGGCTGGGTAGGCGCTGAGTTAAGAAAATGCAATTTTGGTAAACCTGGGAAAAAGCTCCTGGTGCCCTTCCTGGCCCCTTCCTCATGCCCTCCTCAGGACAGTTTGGAGCAAGCCTTCCAGCTGGGAACGATTGATTTGGGAAACTCTTCCCCAGCATGCCCCTACCCCCCACCCTCCAGAATATGACTTCCAAGCCAAAGCAGCTTGAGATAATGAAAGCAGTGGAAGAAACAATTGAGGTGCATGGCCTGGGGCAAAGGTTTACCTGTTTTATAAGTCCTGCAGTAGAAGACCAAGGAAAGGTAGAAGATCTATTTCCTAGGAAAAAGAGAGAGCATTCAAATGTCTGTCAACAGGAGAACGCCTAAGGCCAATAGTAAGCACAACCAAGGCAAGACACAGGCCCAGAGAAGACTGGGAGAACCTTCACTTTGCATTTGTTTGGGGCTGGTTGACCTTCTAACTCTGAAGGAGAGCATCAGTGAATGCAAAGCCAATTCACAAAGATTGTGAAAGGTATTTTTCGGTTACGTTTGCTTGGTTAGTCTGACATTCAAGAAAATCTCTGTCATCTCACCAGTTGGTTACAAACACAAGAAACAGGGAAAGAAAAACCCACACTTAAAACACATTAAAAAAAAATTAAATGTACAGCATGCCTCAAAGGATTTTAAGAAAAATAATAGAAAAACAGGAAATGGAGGCTCATTCAAACAAAGAGGATAAAAACCCAGAAAACATCAGTGAAGACTACCAGACTGTGGCTCTAACTTTTGTGGATACAACCACATTAATAAAATGAAGGGAAAAAAATGTGATTATCTCAGTGGGCACAGAAAAGACAGTTGACATATTCTAACACCTCTTCTTGATTAAAAAAACACTTAGAAAACTAGGAATAGAAGAAAAATCACCAGTTAACATAATACTTCATGGAAAAAGAATGAAAATGCTTCCTGTAAGATCAAAAACTGGACAAAGATGCCCACTGTCACTACTGTTTTTTAATATTTTACTGAAGTTCTAACCAAAACAATTAGGCAAAAAAAAAAAAAAACCCACAGACACACAAATTGGCAAGGAAGAAGTAAAACTTTCCCTTTTTTTGCAGAGGGCAAGACTCTTTATGAAGAAAATCTTTTTAAAATCCACAACAAAGGTCCTAGAGCTAATAAATGAATTCAGCAAAGTGGCAGGGTACAAGATGTATACACTAGTAATGAACAATCAGAAAGAAGAAATCAAAAAAGAAGTTCATTTACAATAGCAACTAAAAGAATCAAATATCTAGAACTAAATCTAACCTAGAATGAGAAGAATTTGTCCATAGCAAACTCCAAAACATGGTTAAAAGAACTCATAGATACCTAAATAAATGGAAGGATCTTCTGTGCTCATAGTTTAGAAGACTAAGTATTTTTATAATGCAAATCTACCCAGAGCAATTTACAGATTCAACACAATCCCAATCAAAATTCCAACAACCTTCATTGCTCAAAATAGAAAAGCCAATACTCACACTTATATGAAACATAAGTGCCCCAAATAGGCCAAAAGCACCTTGACAAAGAAAAACAAAGTGGGAGGACTCACAGTTCCCAATCTTTAACTTAATACAAAGCCACAGAAATTAAAACAGCATGGTACTGGCACAAGGACAGATATATAGACTAGTGGAAACAAATTGAGAGATTAGAAATCCACCCTCACATTTATGGCCAATTGATTTTGGACAAGAGGGCAAAACCCATTCAATTGGGAAAGAATAGTCACTTCATCAAATGGCGCTGGGAAAACAGGATCCCCATTTGCAAAAGAATGAAAGTGGACCCCTACTTTATATAACACATATAAAAATTCAACTCAAAATGGATCAAAGACCTAATTATAAGAGCCAGAACTATGAAACTCCTAGAAGAAAACATAGGAAAGCATCATCAGGACTTGTGTTAGGCACTTTCTTAGACTTTACACCCAAAGCACAAGCAACAGAAAAAAATAGATAAATGGGATCTCATCAAAATGAAAAACTTTTTCCTCAAAGGATTTTTGATGAAGGTAAAAAGTTCATCAAATTGTGTAAAATGACAATCCACACAATGAGAAAAATAATTGGAAATAAAAGTTTAATATCAGAATATATAAAGAAATCCTTCGACTTAACAAAAAGACATAAAACCTAATTAAAAAGTGGGCAAAAGACTTGAGTAGCCAAGAAAATATATAAATGGCCAAAAAGCACATGAAAAAAATACTCAACATCATTAGTCACAGGGGAAATGCAAATCAAAACCACAGGGAGTTTCCATTTCACACTCATTAGATAGGTTAATATTTTTAAAAAAATTGAAAATTGCAAGTGTTGGAGACAATGTAGAGAAATAGGAACACTTGTTCATTGCTGGTAAGCATGTAAAATGGTATATCCTTTAAAAGAAGAATTTGGCGATTCCTCAGAAAGTTAAGAATAGAATTACCACATGACAATCCCACTTCCAGATATATACCCAAAAGAATTGAAAGGAGGGATACACACAGATAGTCGCATACTGATGTTCACAATTTCCAAAAGATGGTAGCAGTCCAAGTGTTTATCAACCATTGCATGGATAAACAAAATGCATATGGACATAATAGATTATTCAGCCCTAAAAAGGAATGAAGTTCTGATAGACACAGCAACACAGATGAAGCATTATGTTGAGCAAAATAATCCCCAAACAAAAAGACAAATGTTATTATCTCACAGATGTGAAATAGTTAGAATAAACAAACGTATAGTGTCAGAATCCAAAATATAGGTTACCAGGAGATGGGTGGGGGTAGGGAATAGGGATTTAAAGTTTAAAATGTATGGTTTCTATTTAGGATGATGGAAAAGTTTTGGTAAAGCGATTTTATCACAACATAGTAAATGCAATGAACAGCATTGAGTTATATATTTTACTGTGGCTTTAGGGGAAAGTCTAGGTTGTAGATAAATTGGTAGAATAAAAATTTAAAGAAAAAGCATGCCAGATTTTCTCAAGAAAAACTTACTCAAGTTGATTTTCTTTTTCCATTCGCGAAGAACGTACTTATAAATACCAAAACAGCCTTTGTTATTGTTTTGAAATCAAATGGACAAAGCACTTATTTGATGACACTTCCATTCATGTCAAAACCATCACATGTGAGGCTCCTTTTAGAAGCCCATTTATTTGGGGACTTTCTCCTATTTCCAGGCATGCTTTAGTCATTTAGGATTTCCTTTGAGCCTCTAGACGTCTCAGGATCCCTGTTCATGTTTCTTAACTCACTCTTTCCTGACTCTGCAAAAATACCCATGCACCATCCTATGTCACATTGCATCAAGACAGAA
This sequence comes from Myrmecophaga tridactyla, assembly GCA_004026745.1. NCBI lineage: Eukaryota > Metazoa > Chordata > Mammalia > Pilosa > Myrmecophagidae > Myrmecophaga > Myrmecophaga tridactyla. The sequence goes on along the minus strand of PVIY010049482.1, from coordinate 4,690 downwards.
ACTCAAAACTGCCTAAAGTAGTATGAACCAGCAAATAATTTGATAAATTAATTTCCGTGAAGACAATTTGAGTGTTAGTTCTAAGATAAAATATGTGCAAACTCACAGTGACCTTCAGTTGATGCACTCTTTTGCAATCTCTTAGATGACATCACCATGAGAGAGGTTAATGTTTACGAGAGCCCACTCCATGCAGCAAACAGGACTTGGTAGATGGGCAATGGGAGCTTAATAAAATTAGTCTCTGGGAATAAAGTCTCTTTTTAAAGCAACAAGGAAAATCTGTATAAGCGGTTTTAGTTTTCTGGGTTGCTCAAGCAAATATCATGAAATGGGTCTGGTTAAACAATGAGAATTCATCCGCTCATGGTTTGAAGTTGAGGAAAAAGTTCAATTCAGGACATCATCAAGACAATGCTTTAGCCCTCAAGACTGTGGTGTTCTGGGGTTAGCTGCTGGTGACCTTTGGTCCCTAGGTTATTTCAGGGCAAGGCACATGGTGGCGTCTTCTGGTCTCTCCTTTCTCTTCCAGGTTCCATTATCTTCAGCTTCTTATTTCCTGTGGCTTCCCTTCCTGTGTCTGAATTTCATTCCATGAAGTAGCCCAGTGATAGGATTAAGAGCCATCCTGATTGAGGTGGGCCATACCTTAACTAAAGTAACTACATCAAAAAATCCTTTTTACAATGAGTTCACACCCACAAATGGATTAGGTTTAAGAGTGTGTTTTTCTGGGAAGACAGACAACTTCAAACTACCACATGTGCCATTCATTCATTCATTCATTCAGAACATCTTATTGTGCCAATCCCTGAAGATAGAGATGATAGGACTTGTCCTGTTGGACTTCAGAGTCTAGTGGGAATATAACTACATGACGGGAGTCTATGCACAGCCTCTATTCTGCTCTCTGCCTAGCCAGGTAGGAAGTAAAAATAGGGGCAATGATAATGCTAATAATGATAATGATAAAAGATATTATTTGAGTGTTTATATAAAATGCTAAACATTTCATTCAATCCTAGAAAAAGTTTTGAAGATTTCTGAATCTCAAACTGCCATCTTATTCACTTTTTTATCACCTTGGTAACATCTTTCCTCTCATATCAGAGACCAAATACACCACTTTTCAGATCCATTTTTAAAACTGTCTGCTTTACAAAGCAATATTATTCTTGCTCCTTTCATCTCATTCTCCCTCATTCCCCCATGTACAACTAATTGTCTCACCTGAGCTTTTGGCAACCATTACCATCTCTGAAGCTATATTTACGTTTGAAATCATTTTTTCTCTACAGAGAAATTTGGGTTAAGAAACAGAACACAGCTGAAATAAGGAAGGGCCACTCTGAAAGATATAGCTTAGAAGATATATGTTTTGTTACTTCTTAAATTGATCTTAAGAGACTGATACTGACTTTTGCACTGCATAATTTTGGAGGACTTTGCTTTCAAGGAATCAGTGAAATCACATTGGTTCTTGCTATTCATACATAAAATCTTTCACAAGCCTTGTTGTATGTCTGTGTTTCCCTCACGTCTCCCACTGCCCTTGCTAAACTCAGCACCACAGAGGAAAGCATTTTACTTTCATGAGCCCCCACCCCCACCCCACTTTTTCAAAAACTACTTAACATCCTGGGATATAGTTGTATGTGAAGGTATGATTCAGATCCAAAAGGGAAAGTCAGATACACAGAAGCACAAATCCTAAAAAAATGACATTTTAAAGACTTTTTTTCCCAAATAAATCCACCTTTTCTGGTAATTCTAAAGGTTAATCACGAAAGCATGGTTTTATAGAAGTTTACATTAAAAATGAAAGAATGACCATTGCAAATGGAAGAACCTTCATGATTCTCTTATCCATTTCTCTTCTCTGTACATAAACCTTAGAACCTAAAGACAAACTGTGAAGAATGTTGAGATTAATAGATTTTAAAACTGGTAGCATGTTGGTAACTTTTTAATCACTTGGGCAATTTTTTTTAGATGTCTGTGCTGTTTGTTCTAGTTTATAAAGTTCTTTAAAAACTTACTTCTAGCAAAAATCTTCTTAGAAGAGTTCTGAATAAAGTCATGATTTCTGAGTAATTACTTTCTGAAAATATCATCCTAAAATATTAGTTGAATAACCCACTTCCCATAAATAAACGAATACAATTTTCTTGTCAATAATCCATAAAATAATTTGAAATAGACCTGTAACATGCTGGTATTCTGAGATGTTGGAGCCAATGCACTTAGGGAGTACATATTCAAACTTGAGGTGTCTATGTCTTTAAGCCACAGAGGATTCTCATTAATAAGGTATAACAAGGCAACATTTTATAGTGCTTTAATTTCTTAACCACTTTGTGAAGTTTGTAGGACGACTTTTTACCCCCACTTTATAAAGGAGAAAAGTGAAGTTAAGATTCCATAGGTAGGATATGATAGAGCTACAAATTCAAACCAGCTCTTCCCTACCAGGATGTCACAGTTTCATCGCATGCCTGGACTGTAGACACCTTGCATCTCCTTTCTTTCTTCCTTTCCTCTTTCCCACAGTCTTCTATACTCAGTAGATATAAAATAAATGCTATTGCTTGAATACATTTTGTCACTTGCTGAGGTGACAGGTATTCTACCGGATCCTACGTTTTCACATCAGATGCTTTAGAGTATGAACTTTGAATCCCACCTCTATCAAATGCAGATCCAGTGCTAAACATATAGTCAGAAGTAATTAAATAGATGTTTTATATGAGATTTCAGAAAATTTATATTTTTCCCCAACAGAAAGGATTTTGTGAAATAAGTGATTAAATTATTGGAATACTATACAGTGTGTTTATGAGATTCACGTGTGGTGATGGCGGAAAAAATAAACACAAAGAGGGAAGACTTGTTTTGAGGTATTTATTGTTCTTGACTATTATCCAAGACAGATGGCCAGGCTTGTCGGCTGGGTTATGAGGCCCCTGCAAGCAGGAAGTAAGTGATGATAAATGATTGGTAATTTCCCATAGTGGAGCAACTATAAAGAAGGTTCTGCTCAAATGAATAGATGTTTGGCTAAATGAAACATCATCTGTAGAACTGTATCCAAATTTTCATTTTTTCTTTAAGAAAATAAAATGCAAAAGTCGTGTTGTTTGCCTCTGTAAAATCTTCAGAAGATTGGCATTGTTTTGTTTGCTTCTGAAATAAAATGATTGGCCTTATCTAAAAGATGAAACCCCATATTTCTTACAAGATTAGTTTGATTTTTCTTTTCCTCTATAAGCGCTTGGGTTTACCTAATATTTTGTGTTTGCTCACCATTGCCATGCTGGCCTTGATTGGTTTGTCCCTTTGCTTGAAGATTTGATTTAATAATGTCCCAAATTGATGTATACATATATTCAATGAAGGAATAGAGAGTCTTTATTTGATTTATTTAAACAATTGATTATTAACAATCTATTTTTAAAAAATAACCCTTGGGTAGAATTAAAAGGTGAATAAGGTATATCTATTATGTTCAAAGAAACATGGTGCCTTAAAATAACAGAAAAGAAGCAGAATAAGTCTGAATTGCAGTCCTAGCACATTCTGTAAGTGTGTCCATGGTGAATAAAATATCTTTGTTGATCTCTGTTTAATCACCTGCAAAATGAAAACAATCTCTCCCTTATGAGTTTATTGTAAAGATAAATTCTTTTTAATTATTTAAGGGAACCAGTATTTGTAATAGCTAATAGGTGCATAAATTGCACCCTAATGTTAAGTAGTACTGATAGCAGTAATAACAACAATAATTATATTGCCAATACAAAATAAAGGAAAAATTAGACTCCAAAATAATCCAAAGGACAAAATCAAGAGAAATGTGAATGTGGATATTGAACTACCCATCCTTTGGGCTTCAGAGGGAACAATGCATAAGAGAGAACTTCCATCTGAGTAACTGCAAAAATGGTAGTGAGACCTACTTGCTCTCAGAAGTGGACTGCTCCATTTATCACAAGTGAAAAGTACAAATAAGCTAAACAATTTGGTTAAGGTTTCACTTTGGTTAAATATTATTTAATGAGGTGATAAAAAGTGGGAACTATTCTGATACTTTACATTCCTACAAGAAGCAATCATTTAAAGGCCTCTTGAAGCTCTTGTCCACATTTGACCCATTGATTGATCACTGCTTCTTTGAGGTTTAAATTCATGATGTTAAACTGCAGGTGTGAATTGATTAATGAATGCAGAAAAATATGGGTTCTTCACATCTAAGATTTATAAGAAAATAGCTCATTTTCTTCAACTGCCATGTACTGAAAGACTTTCAGTGATTCTATCCTGCAAGTATCTTTCTTATAAGTGCTAGTTTTAGCCTATCTGACATTCCAAATCACAGTTCCTATTAAACCTCTTAACTAACTCTGGCATATGTCTAATTTTCTTATGCACGAACACATTAATCTTGTGTTCGCATGTGATTACTTGACAGACTTTCATTCCTATGTGTCATTCATTCAAGCAAATGCATTTATTCCTTTTAGAAACTGGAAGGAGAGATTTGCTTATTGAAGAGTACATTGGTTATTGCACATTTTCAAATAGTTTTCCATAAGTTAAAACCACAGACTCTACATGCTCAGTTTTCCAGGGACCCCTTAGGATTTAAGCTATGATCCTGTGATACGTAGGTCTTGGTGTTGTTCACTCCCTT